>JALLPE010035218.1:0-12085 GCA_036940025.1 Conticribra weissflogii | reverse complement strand
TATTGTTATTGTTATTGTTATTGTTATTGTTATTGTTGTTGTTGTTGTTGTTGTTATTGTTATTGTTATTGTTTTTGTGATTATCATCATTGACACTACATTGGTTCTTGTATGCTTGTTTAATCTTCTGTTGAAGTCTGCAATCGGCACATTTGGTTCCTGAAAATACCTGAACTACTGCCATGGACTCAGGCACTGATGCATTGGTGTTCCAGAGCAAAAAGGCCATTGTTTTTGCTGCCTGTTCATTCATGGTGACAAACAATGGGTGACAGCAGCCAGCACCTGGAAGCTCTGAATGAAGATTGGGCATTGTTTGCTGTAGTGTTGATGGTGATCGATTTAAATGTGGCGCAAAATCTATCAACCTAATTGATTGAACTTGTAGTGGTGCATGAGTTGAAACAGTTTATTGGTGGTTGGGGCTGCTGGTTGTTGTTTCATCTTCACTGGTTTGAAAAAAAGGTGAGTAACTCAGCTTCGCGAAGCACCAGCAGACTGAGCTCGTTGTTGAAAAGCTGACGTTGAGGTCTGAACACGATTACATATATATCTTAAAACAGGAATGACTATATTATATTCATAACTGAATAGTTGTTATTGTGATCAAAAGTCACAGGGTACAAATCATGGCAATATTTTGATGAAACTGGTTGCGTATTATTTGTACTAAACTCAGGCCAAAACTCGTATTATTTGTACGTTTTACGTATGAATGACGACACGGTCATAGTCACATCTTGTTTGGACTCCTCCTCCTCATGAAAATACAGATTATCTATTGTCGCAATATGATATGATATCTTAATAGTTCCTAAGAGAAAAGGTACGTAGTATTCCTACGAAAAATGGCTCTTGCGTATTGAGGTCATAGTAGTGTAGTATCTTCTTTTTCGTAAGGTGATACGGTACGATCCTATCTTAAGTACCCTTTGCATTAATAAGATTTTATTCGTATTCTTGTTGACACGTACGTGTTCCATGGTGCGTGGCGAAATTTCTATTTTTCTACGAAAAACGTAGTATATTTTTATTACTAAATTATTTTTGATTCTCTCTCAATTTATATTTACACGGTGATGACGATGCCGATGAGATCCGATTCGTCGACATAACCGTCCTTGCACATTTTCTGTAGAAGATTCCATTGCACACAATAATGAATAAACAATAGAGCAGGGGTGTCGCGAACTGGACGCAAGCATTCACCGCTGACTCAATCGACCGACCGCCGTGATGAAGACGGCGACGACGACGACGACAGCAATGAATCACGACAAGGACGAGGCCGCGATGGCGATGCCCACCGACGAAGAGCGCGACATGGCGGATCTCGGCGTCGTCACTCCGTCGACTACGTCATCATCTTCCTCTTCTTCTTCCCCTTCTTCCTCTTCTTCGTCGTCATCATCATCTTCGTCATCATCATCTTCCTTCCGCCACAGCCGCGACGACGACGCCCGCGCGACATCCGAATTGGAAAGACTGTACGCCGAGCTCCTGGCGCTGCGTCATCAAAATCGGGTCCTCCGCGGGATTTGGAGTCGAATTCGTAGGGACGACTCGAATTCTTCGAATCGCGCTCGACACCCTTCGCGACCGAGGCTGCGTTTTTTCCGCTCATCGCCATCGTTGCCATCCCCGTCGCCGTCGCCGTCGCAAACGTCCTTGGCGTCCTTGGAAGACGATTGTGATCGCGACAACGATCACGACCGCATCCACGACCACGACAATAACGACGGCACGGGCGTTTTAGAGGGAAAAATCGACATTGTCAACATGGAAATGATGCACTCCTTGAACCGTTGGCACGTCGATCACGGTAATGGTAATGGTAACGGTAACGGTACCGATGCTGGTACTGGTACGGAACACGACAATACCATTGAAAACGATGCCGACGCCGCGGCGGAAATACGAAGTAGGAAACTCAGCTACGCCGACGCCTCTACCGTCATCGCGAGGAATTGCGGCCATCGATACAGTTATCATCGGCATCCGTCGCAGAGTCGGAGCGGCGGGGATGACTCCTCGTTCCTCGCCATGGGACACGCATCGTTTTTCGATCCGAGAGGGGAGGGGTTGAATGAGGAGCAGAAAGAGATGCAGATCGGTCTGGCGTTTCATTACTGATATACATATGTATATGTATGCATATGTATATGTATTTATATACATATATATTTCCTGTGTGGTGTGTGTATATATAAGTGCGCCATTGTCGCAAGACAAACAAAGTTGACATACCAGTGGAACTGAATTGAAATCTACGACAATTGTACAGCAATCACATCATAGTGACTATCATAAGTCATAAGTAATCCAACCCCATGTTGGGAGATTTCGGGTCGCATTCCACAATTCCATTGGCCGACCGCATCACTTAATTCTATTTTTCTCATTTATTCAACTGGACGTCCTCCAACCGATCCGACCTTACTTCCCCACCGGCATACTTCCAAATCCCATTGTCGTCTTTCAAAAATTTGGATCTCTCCGTAATGACTGTCTCCCGACCCGCAACGGCCGCCAACCCGGGTGCGATATCATCGATGTCCCTCGCTCTCAACGTCACCCGAAAGGTAATGTATCCTTCATTACCATCCTCGTCTTCTTCTTCTTCGTCGACGATCGTCAAACCCACAAACTCAAAAGAATCGAACATCCCCCCCCGATTCAAATCCTTCGCCCACGCCACCTCATCCTCCCTGTAATCCCGACACGAAGGATGCGTGCTCCGCATGACGTACTCGATCGATCGGAACGCGAACGCCGAATACCGAGAGCGCAACACGTCCGTTTTGGAAGTGCATTCCCTTCGATGGGCGTGGAGGGGACGGCAGCATTTTCGGTAGGGGAGGACCGGGCCCGACGATGAGGGAGTGCGGCATGGACAGGGGACGTCGTCGTCGTCGTCGTCGTCGTCGTCGTGTGGGGGGGGAAGACGGGTGGGAAAGGAGGAGAGGAGGTCGTCGAGGGACGGAGGGGGAGGGCCGAAGCCTTTGGCGGTGCTGCTGCTGCCGCGGGATTTGGATTTGGATTTGGATTTGGATTTGGACGATGGCTTTTTGGCGGCGGCGAAGGCCGAGATCAGCGAATGGGACGTTGGCGGCGAAGGCAGTGGCGACGCGAACGGGAGGAAGAAGGAGAGGAGGACGACGAGGCGGACGACGAAGCGGGACATGTTGAGGAGGATGACGAGTCGTCTCGGACGCGCGAAGGGGAATGGTTGTGGGTGCGGGAGACGAGAGAGATGGTTTTATAATATAATGTATTATAATATTTTTTATGTACTTACTTGTGATGGATGTGTTGTGATGGTTGTTATTATATTATTTTTTATTACTATAAAATATGTTATTTTTTGTGATCGATGGCCGTGACGTCCCTGTATGTGTGGCGGGTCCATCACAACCAAAAACCTTTCATTTTCAAACGCAATTCCAAACGACCCAGGAAGAAAAAACTAGACGGATCTAGATTTTATGGGTGTGTATCGTACAAAATGTACGTATGAAAAAAATAAAAACACCAATCCAAGGTATGATACCGTAAATGATAATATGTATTTTAGGTTGGCCTCTCTGTTGGAAGACGAGAGGATCTTCTAGAGGGGGTATATGCAATATTTTATACCAGCGACACCGGCATTGCCCAGGCACATAACGACAGGTCACGGGCCCAGTTGCCGAATCAACAGACTGTGCCGAAACACCGAACGATAATGACGGCGCAACATCCAACAGAATCGTGAACGCAACTACCAATTTGTGCTACATTACCCCCCGTTCCCGCTCATCATTGACCCAGCCTCCACCGACACAGTCGACAACGACATCTCCTATTCATACCCTTCCTTTCCAATAACCAATAATAATAGTGTACAATCGCCACAACATCAACATCAACATCAACATCAACAACATCAGCAACATCCTCATCATCATCGTCATCTAACTGCCCCCGCGCTTCGGCGGCTTATACGAAGCGACATCCCCCCCATCGCTGAAATGATCGTCTTCCAAAGATATCTTTTGATCCAGTATCTCCGATCGATGCGCGGCCAGCAAGACGGCGAAGGAAGCGAGCATGACCGATTGGACGAGGCAGAGGAAACTGGTGAACCGTTCTCCGTCCGAGGAGAGATTGTAGTTGACTCGGNGGCAGCAAAAGACGCAACACGCAACACGCAACACGCAACACGCAACACGCTCGCACTCACACGAGAAACAGCAAGAAATACATCTGAGACGCCGCGACCACCGCCCCCAAAAACGCCCCCACGAAGACGCTGTTGTGGAACTTCCTCATGATGATCGTCCCGCAGATGCAGAGCGCGAGGAGCACGACGGACGACCACGTCGTGATGAAGGCTCGAGCGCCGCCCCGGGAGGACACGGCCCACATGGCGACGAAGATTTGGATGACGGACGTGGCGAGGATGAAGTACCTGGGCGAGATGAGAGTCGTGTCGGAAAAAAAAGGAGGGGGGAAAGCGACGAAGAAGTGAGAGGTCGGTTGTCGATCGATGGCTGCGAGAAACGGTTGACATATGACATAAAGAAGTGCACGACGCACCACCAGCCGGCGATCAGTCTGCGGCTCGACCCGTCGCAGAGGGCCACCGACAGTTTGGCTACCAGGGAGGAATATATGCCCATGGTCGACGGCAGACGAATGACTGATTTTCCAATGACTATTTTTGGTTGGTTCTGTGGCAAACCAATGACGACGACAAAGGTGAAGGAAACAACGATGGCGGGATGACGACGGCAATGGAAGGAAGAGTCGGGGTTTGTCAAGACGTTTGAATGATGTCCACTGTGGAAGGAGGCGGCTGCAGGAAGTCTTCAATGCAATTTGTAGAAAAGAGGCGGCGACCTTTTATTCATGTCCCGGCAGTCGTCATCGTCGTTCTAAAAATACAATAAATAGCAATTTTGTACTGGATGTATGAGTTAAGTACTATACCGTACTTTTCTATCGTAGATAGTATGTCCTTGAGAGAGAGTCCGCAAACAAAAAATAGAAAACGTACAGTGGTGGTTTGATATAAGTGTAGTACTGTACCGACCTATTTTTTTTTATCTTTTTTATTGTTCTAGAGAGAATGAGCATGCGCACCATGTTGTATCTATTTTCCGGTCTTTTTTTAAATAAAGAATAAGATCACCTATTTTCTTTATCCTAATCTCTTTTAAATGGAATTAGTTTCATAGATTATGCTGTATCTATTTTTTGGGATTTGTTTCTATTGGGGTATACAGAAAGAACCTATACAGAAAGAACATGTTTATGCAGATGCATTCTTTATGGTGTTCTTTCAATAGAAATCAGTTGTGCACAAGGAAGTGGAAGTACATAACATAATTGCTTCCAATCATAAGATGGGCTTCAAAAAACAGCAATGACAATTGATGATACTGTGATAATAGTTTAGGCTGTCAAGGCCAACATCAAGCACTTCCTCCATGGGAGTTGATTTAACAAAATACTACTTTGCTATTATTTTCTCTCAATTGATCTACTTCATACCACATGACAGATGCAAAGAATATTCCAGTGATAATAGAGAGCCTACAAGGTCAGGATGGCAATGAGGGACATTATACTTGTGGGATCTGTGCCCTTGTGAAGGAAAAATGGTGCTTCAGCTGCAGTTCTCATGGATATAGAAGCATCCACGGCCTCAACCCCTCCCTACTTTTTTGTTAGGACCATTCCAAACTGCAAACCTGACTTGCACACTGAGAACCCTTCCTGTAAAACATTATCTCAAATATTTTTCAACCTTTCCTGTGATATAATTTCAATAACTAAAATGTGCAACAGCATAACTAATAAAATGAAAACAAATATAGATTCAAAATTATTATCATTATTACAAATATTTGAAAGACCTTTTTAAAAATATTAATTATTTTCAATGGTCAATGAGTATGTATATTTCTTTTTTTGATTCAGTTATTGATGTTATCAAAGTTTGAATTTCGATCCAGTATCATCAATTTCTTGATTTCCCTGTCTTTGTAGAATGAGTTTGATCCCTCAACCAAACTTCTGTATGGTCTCCTCTTAAGAAACAACATCAGACTATCCTCTTACATTATCTCTACCATCAATATTCAACAGAAATGAAGCAAGTTTTATAAGAAGATTACTCATTTTTGGTATAAAGGGAATGCTTGTCTTTGGCAGATGTTTCACATCATTCAAACACTTTCCTGAAGCATTGAGAAAAGTATATATTTCAAATACCAAGCACCCACCCACAATAAATTATTTACATTCATGAGAGCAAATCCATTTGTTGTAAAATTTAAAAAATTGAACAATTATGGAATCAAGATGGTTGCAACTACAATGAAGACCCTCAAGTGAATTTTATAATCAAATCCCTACATGATAGACTTGGAGAGCGACTCTACTGTACCATGTTCTATTGATGCAGCAAGATTGAGGACATTAAGAAAGGAATGCAAGCATTCTCATTTGATACTTGAACCAAAATCACATCACAATACTCACCTGTACAACTTGTTATTAGAAGGGGCATGAACATCCACCAGCATTTAGTTGTAGACTGGTAGATATTGAAAAAGATATAACACAATCAAGCACAAGTACAACTAGCTACCTATTATACTTCCACTTTTGTCATGTCTCATAACTGTCACACTCTTTCTCTCTCTCTCTTTCCCCATCTCATTTCCTTATTTGTCTCTTGTTCTGCAGAATAGAGAGTGCATGAATTGCAGAAGGCCCATGAAGAGGACAATTTTGTAGTTGTGTTGTCATCTTCATCCCTTCATACAAAGAAATATTCAATTCCATGTCAATAATGCATCAATTGTCCAACCCCAACCACAGACGTGGTAACCAGGGCACGTTCCATCCAAGGAACCCATACACAGGTATCTTCTGTTTAAGGATTTGCATTTGGAATTTTGATGTGAATTCGGTTTCCTTACAGGAGCAAATCACAAATATCTCAGGGCATTAAAATGCATGAATAGTGTTTCTGCTTCCCACTAGGAGATGACATGTGAGGTTTATGAGGCAAATTCTGTCAAAGCAATTATAACAATCAATGACTTTATGGTCGCAACCTGCAAGGCTGTTTGATAACTTTAATGTGCAATGTGCAATACCATGACTAATACTAGGGAAAAAAGTAAATAGTCAATGTTGTGTTCTATTTCTTTTGCAACCCATGTAAGATGTTAATAATTATCAATTTTCCTAATGATGTATGTCCTGTATTACTTACGTTCAATTTTTGCTGACAATAGAGACAAACCAACTTTTTGCATCATATATTCTGCTTTCATACAATATTTAATATTTGAATATTGATCCTGGGTCTTTGATTTCTTCACCTCTTTTATTTGATAGAATGAGTTTCGTCCCTCAACCAGAATTATGTATGATCTCCTCTTAGAAAAACAATATCTAATATTATTCTCATACACTACCAATATTAATGAAGACAGAGCTAGATGCAATGAATGTTCTCTTTTGGTATCAAGGGAATGTCTTATTGCTCACTGGCGTATAACCATTTTCCTAAGGCATCGACAAGTGCACATTATTTTTCCTATTTCCTGACCCCAAAACCAAATCATATCCAAACAAAAGTTACCTCCAACTGTGCATGACATTGCCATAGCCACCAGAAACACCAACTGGCTTGCCCAATCCAATCATAACTACCCATCTGTCCATCCCCTCTAGCAAGCAGATCAGAAGAAGGTAAATTGCAATGTTAACAACCATTCATTGGATTGCAGCTAGTAATTCATTTTGACTTATGTAGAATGTCTTTTATGTCAGCATATAGAATGATGTTGAGAGAATGTAAACTAAAGACAATAAGAAATTAGAAAAGACTTTTTGCAATTGAATCCATCTAAAATGACCTTGATGTTACTTGTTTGGCTGATAAACTTTCATTTCAAGGGAGTAACAATTGCCAAGGAAAAGCAAAAAGATGATTTTTGGACAACATCTGGAAGTACAGAGAATATGGGGCAAGAAGTGGAGTGAAGCAGAAGAAGATAGCTGATAGTTGGATGGGATGAGTAGTAGACAGCATCAGCTTTTTTGTGAAAAACAATAATGAGACTGCCACTCTTCATGGGCCCATCATTGAATGAAAGTAGGATCTGAATCTTATTTTTTGTCTTTTAATTTGAATGATGCTTCTTTGGGTCGATGATCTTTTGGTGCGTATCCTACACAGGGTTCCAAAAGCTCCAAGAACTAGACTTAAGTAGGCCAAATTTCGACTACTGTTTCGCGTCCATTGAACTCCAAGAGGACAAATAATTTTTGAAATTGAGGTACCAAGATGGGGGTTCCAATCAGGAGCAAAAACCGAAAAGGGAAGTGGAACATCCTCCTTCTGATTTTAGATCTCGTGGATATGGGGTTAGGGTGATATTTTGTTCTTCCAAGAGTGTTTTTATTTTTGGCAGTCAGAGGAAATTTGTTTGACTGTAAGCACAACATTTTCAAAAATTATGGCACTTTTCAACCCTACTTGGAGACTTTTTGTGTCTACCTGTTCCTGCTGAATTGTCTCAAAAATTACATCGAATTCACTTTCGACTATACCACTCTCCTCTCTCCATGTTGCAATATGTTATGTTTTTCGCCACCAATACTCTCTTTACTCCCAAACAAGATAGTAATAAACGACCCCCGAAACCAACACCGAATCGAACCTATCCAAAATGCCCCCGTGACCGGGCAATAATCCCCCGCTGTCCTTGACGCGAGCCGTGCGTTTGACGGAACTTTCGGCGAGATCACCGAGTACGCCCGCGAGGGAGAGGAGGAAGCCGAGGAGAAGTTTTAGCTCGCGAGTGTTTGTTAGTATTTGATGGTAACTTTTTTCATTGGGACAGAATCCGTTGGTTGTGGGGTTGGGAGTGAGAGTTGTATCTCCGTCTAATGGACAAGAATCGGTACCGTTGTAGTCCCAATCGATGGGATAGAGCAATGCCGAGAGAGGGCCCGTCAAAATGGCTCCGATGAGTCCCGGTAGGGTTTTTCCCGGACTGATGGAATTTACGAAGGACATGAAAAATCCAATATGTTTGTCATGCGGCTGTCGCTGTTGATGTTGTTGTTGTTGTTGTTGTTGTTGTTGTTTCTGACGATTCTCTGATGATGTTACCTCCTGTTGCTGTTGTTGCTGCTGTTGTTGACGTTGTCGCATGGTAAAAACTTTTCCATAAATCCTTCCGAATATCAAAGCCCCCGTATCGGCCATCCAAACCACAAAGAGGAGGAATCCAATGTGAACGGGCCCTCCTTTGAAAATGGCAATTTGCAACAGGTAATGAAATCCGAGGGATATGGAGAGAAAACCCAGTTGGTAATGTTGCAGTGCGACGAGGTCCTGCCATTGCTGCTGCAGCTGAATTGCGTGGAGGTGGTGGGGGTGTTGGTGCCCCGACGATGCGGATGGAAACCAAGGCAAATGAAGCGACAGCCTCAAGGCAAGCACGGATGCCATGAGACCCGGGGGTAAAAACTTCGTGGGCATCGCGGAGAGAACGATGGAATAGGCGACGAATTGAAGATACAGCCATTTCGACAGGCGCAGTCGAATCGTCGCGGCGGGAGTCGTCTCGCCGTCATTGGAGCGATCGTCGAGCAGAAGTCGAGTCAATGACCGGGAAACGAGTTTCTCCTTCAATTTCTCCAAAAAGGATTTCCTTTCCTTGTCGCCATCTTCGTCATCATCATCATCGTGATCATTATCATCATTATCGTTACGGACCACACGCTTTTTTGGATCGGTAGAAGGAGGAGTCGCAACGGACCCCGGCGGCAGCAATGCGAACCACTCGATCAAACACAAGATGTGAGCCCCTTGGAAAAATAGCCAGGACGTCGTTGGATGACGTAGGATGCACGTTATGGATGGGACGCCGATGGCGACGGTCAGGACACGGCGAGGGAGGTCTTTCCAAGGAGAGGACGATGGAGGCGAGTTGGGCGGTGACGAGGGAGGCGGTTCGAAGGAGGTTGAATCATCATCCGAGTGAGAAGATTTTGTGGATGTCATTGTCATGACAATCCGCGCGGGGATGTGTTGTTGATGGCGCTGTGATGAGACATCCTTTTATATCTTGATCCAATGTAAACCACCTATGGGAAGTATTGATGATACTGTATCGTCGGTACCATACTAAATAATTAGTATATATGTATTTTCTTTTTTTTGCTCCTTCTGGAGGTTGTTGGGTGCCTTCGCAGCCAGAGCTACGTCATCGAAATACAGACTAAAACGACGGGTAATATTAATACAATTGATATGATTCCTCATATAGGAATCAGTATTTTTTGCAAGATTCTCACCACGTGAGAATTGACTGGGTCGACAATTAGACCCGTTTCTGATCACTGAGTCATCAATCGAGGCCGTGGTTGTAGGTTTTTAGAAAGAACCATACTGTACCCTACCGTAGCATATAATATAGTAGTGAACTTTTGGCACCATGCAGTGTCATTCATTCCTATTACTAACCTCATATTTTTTGCTCTCCGCCATGAGGAAAATCTGAATCGATTCTCTCTCTCCTCTCTTCTTGCAACGGACTTGCTTGTGGCGGCTCATGTGCCATGTGCCATTGATGATTGATTTTCACTCAAGACGTTTTTCAGACTCTTTGAAATAACGCATCCGTTTCGACTGTTGGCGCAAATGTTTTGAGGTTCGAGGGGTGTCATCCGTCTACCGCGTTTGAAGGAACTTCAACACAGGCATTATTCATCTCCATTTCCCGCGGCATTTGCGTTCGAGACGAATCAAAATGGAGACCCACGATCACGATTGCAATGATAATTATCATCTTGCAGACATTTATTATAATCATTATGTACGCCGTGATTGCTGCAGCGATGCAAGTCGCGCAACTGGGCAGACACCAAGATGTGAAAGGAGACCTCGTCGTCCAACTGTAGCGCCATACGCGGGAGGTTCTTCTAGACAAAACGTCCCAACAACCACAACTGCCGAGGTAGGGGCAAGGCATCGTGATGCGCTTAACACAAGAATGTTTCGAAGTCTTTGGCACTGCACTCTGATGTGCCTCTCCATTTTCATTGCATTCTCTGATTGGAATGGAAATGCGCAACCGCCAGTGTTTGCGACAGCCGCACCGTTGTCGTCGTTCGTTACCAACAATCCATCCAAAGCCACTTCAATATCGTTTGTTTCATCCTTACAGACGCGAACACGACAATTCCCCAATGATCCCAATCCTCCCAACTGTCATAATTGCCAACAGACTCGACCAACCACAACAAATATCCATGAGTATTATCATCGTTATTTTACGTGTCATCGCTGGAGACGGAAATGCATCACGGTACTGCAAATGGGCAAAGGGGACGGAAAAAAGAAGCGCAAGAAGAAATCGACCACTTCCGCCTCCTCCGCATCCACGCCACAACCGCCATCGCCGACTCCTCCACCTCCTCCTCGAGTCACCACCTCCATCAACATCCCCATCCGACGTCAAATCCGATTTGCCAACCTCAAAAAAGAATACCTCAAATCCGCATCCACCTCCTTCCGGGCCAGCAACGTCAAAAAACGAACCGCCTATCGCAAAACCCTCGACGAGGAAGAAGTCGAAGCGGCCAAATTGGAGAGACAAAAACGGGGCCGGGAACCGGATTGGGACGTCATTCTCAATGCCACCGCCGCGACTCCTCTCGTGTTGGTCGACGGATACAACGTCATTCATCAGTGGAGTCGCCTCAAGAAATGGATGGTCAAGGCGGGTCAAACCTCGGAAAGCGGAATTGGCACCGGCATCGGCACCGCAAACCTGCAACGAGCGCGCGATCTCCTCGTCCGAGACCTTCTTGTGCGCCGCCAGCGCCATCAGGCGGCGGTCGCGCCAGACTTGCCGGTCGGCGAGCCTGTCTGCCGGCAAGCGTTTGCGGCGGTCGGTTTCGACGGTCTCCAGCACCGGTCCGGCCCAGTCGACGCGGCGTTGCATCTGGCCGAACAGGTTCTCGTAGATGCCCTGATAGCGCTCGACGTAGTCGCGCACGCCGGCAG
>JALLPE010035215.1:0-10035 GCA_036940025.1 Conticribra weissflogii | reverse complement strand
AACAACAACAACAACAACAACAACAACAACAACAACAACAACAACAACAACAAATCCTCTCGTCCAACTCCTGCTCCTCCAAACAACATCAAAAAAGTCAGCAAAAAAGACGCCAATCTCATCACGCTCGCTTTGACCACCCTCGAAAAAGACATGTCCCTCTTGGACAACTTGGCGTCGTTGCAGCCCCAACTGAGCGGGACGGAAGTGTCGCTGTTGATCGGATCGGTCTTGGCCAGCGGGATGGGACCGATCGTATTTCCCGGGACGAGCGTCACGGAGGTGTTGGCTCCGGCGGCGGCGGCTTGTGAGTGACACCCGCGTTACTGTCTTTGTTGTTGGTATTGGTACTGGTATTGTTATTGTTCTTGTCATTGGTATTGTCATTGGTATTGTTTCAATTGTAGTTCCAGTCGCTTCCAATCGACATGCGATTATTTCCACAGCGTTGCGTTATTCATCATGTCGGACTCATTCGTCTTTTTCACGAATGCGCATGCATCCATTCACCACACTCGATCCACGTGACACACTGCAACCATTACCTCACCAATGCATTCGCCATCGACCGACAAAATCACATCCATCTTCTCAGTCACCGCCTCCATCACCATAGGCTCCGAATACATCGGCAAAGTAGCCGTCGCCGACGGAAAAGAAATAGCCGCCAACACCATCCAATGCGCCGCCGAAGCCGAAGCCCTCCTCGCCAACGCCGAGCGAGTCAAGGCCATCACCCCCCTCTGCGTCGGGGTCGGTGCCACGGCCGCCTCCCTCTCCCTCCTCGCACCCACCATCATCGAGGCACTCGGCATGGCCAACTCCGTCCAAATCGTCACGGAACTCTACCTCTTCTGCCCTCTCGTCAGCGTCCTCGCCGCGGCGGTCGCCAACCTCGCCTTGGAGGAAACCCGCGATTTCGCCTCCAGGGCCATCAACGTCGGAGTCCGACGCTTTGCCAAATCGGGACTCGTGGGGAGGACCTGGCTCAGCTCCTCGGAACAGATTCAGAAGAATTCCAAATCCAAGACGGATCGCTGGTGGTCCTTCGCCTGGAGCGTTTTGCCGGCTCCGGTCTTGGGCAGCGTGGTGGGAGGTCCGGGGTTGAGTACCAAGTGCATCATCGTGGCGGCGTTGGCGGCGGCGCAGAGCGCGTACTTTTTGGCGTTGGCGGAGGGGGTTTTGGCCAGGGCGACGGATGCGGTGGCGTTGAAGGCCAGGAGTGCGGCGGTTTGCGATACGTGAGTGGTGTTGTTGTGTTGGTTGTGTTGGTTGTGGGTGGAGCGTGCGGTCGTTGCCGATTGTTGTTGTTGCTGTTGTTGTTGACGAAGGAATGATTCAACCTTGTTTCTGCCATTCCTTCTTCCCATTTCGTCTCTCGCAATTCTTCCCAAACTCGTCATTCCATCCTCTCTGAATTCAACAAACAATTTGTCACCATTTTCTTTCACTCCTTTCCCACTATGTTTCTTTCTCCACCACTTTCAACCACTCCTAACTTCCAACAATCCTTTTCTCACTCCAACCAACCAATCAATCAATCAATCAATCAACCAACCAATCCTTTCATGCACACACTACCACACACCACACACACAGCTACGCCAACCAAGGCTCCCGAAACTCCGCCATCCTCCCATTCACATCCGCCCTCTCCGCCTTCTGCGCCGCCGCCACCGCCGCCATCGTCGAACTCCCCTTCCTCCACACCATCTCCACCGCCTACGGCCCCCCCGGCGAAGTCCTCGTCGTGTCCTTCTTCCCCATGCTCAGTTCGGCCTTCGCCGCCGCCGCGGCGGTGAGCAAGGCGAGATGCGAAGTCGACGCCGAGGCGGCGTGCCAGGCGGCGAGCACGCTGGCCTTGGAGTACGACGGCGGGAAGAATGCCGGGGGGAAGGGGAGATTCGGATTTGGCTTTGGCGGATGGGGAGGAGGAGGAGGAGAGGACGACGATCCGGTCATTCGGCCGTTTATGGCGGTGAGGGAGTTGATACGATTGGCGGTGGTGAGTGGATGGAGGAGCGTGAGGGTCAATGTCGTGAGTCCGCTGGGGGGGGTTTGGAGAAGGGTGTTTATGACGTTGAGATTGAGAAAGAGATTTGGGGGGAGGAGAGGTGGTGGGAGTGGGAGATGGTTGAAGGGCGGGGATGGATTGGCGTGATCGATGTAACGGCATGGATGATTGTGGGATGGTCATCGTGAGGCAGACATGGGAGTAACGTGAGCGAGTCGGCATCGTGAATGGGTGTGTGTGAGCCATGAGACAATGTGCGAGTCAGTGTGAATAATACGAGGACAAGGTGCGGGGTGGACAAATGTTTATGGGGATTTGTATGTAAATGAAAATAGTGCAACCGCTACTCTATCTTTACAATAGAACACAATGTAAATGCCATTATCTGTGTATTTTCGCGTGAAAGTATTCTGTTCTTCGCAATAACAGTGTATATTATTCGTGATGGAACAGTTTGGTAATGAATTAATGCTGAACACTACCAACGACGAAACCTTGGTTAAATGAAATGGATTGTCAAAAAGTAACGACACTGTGATACGATGTAGGAGAGATGACAATAACGCCGAATTGTAAGTATAACTCGTTAACGTTTACAATTGCATTCATCCCTCGACCATCGTTCGTCTGCGATGTCACCGGCCATTCCAATTCTTTAAAATCCCGATCCCACTACGTCCCATCCTCTGCATCTTCCCCATTATTATCTGCCTCCAGCTCATTGAGTTCCTCAAATGCCTCATCCGTCAACCCCAACGCATCCCTCGCCGCACTCCGAGCTCTCTTCACCGCAAGAGAAAGACTCGAAGTCGTCACCACCGCAATCATCGACGATCGCAATTTCATCCTGGCATTGAACGTCTTGAGTCGCTGACTGGTGTAGATGAGGTTGTTCATGGCCAACAATTGTCCGCGCTTTCTCATCCAGGGACTCGCCAGGGCATCGCGCGAGGACATCCTCTCGGCGGGATCCGTCACCAACAGTTTGGACACGAGGTCTTTCGCCTCTTCGGAGACGTGGCTCCAGCTTTCGTCGGGGAATTCGAAGGTCCCGACGACGATTTTTCGGAATAATTCTTTTTGGGTCCGGCCCATGAACGGGAGATCTCCGCCGAGGAGGAGGTAGATGATGACGCCGACGCTCCACATGTCGCTGCGTTGATCGTAGGGCGTTCGTAGGAGGACTTCCGGTGCTGCGACAATAATAATAATGATAATATAATAAGAAGAATGAGCAACACACCAAACAATCAAATAACAAACCGCTTTTCATGACTACGAACGACGACAAGAAACACTCACCGACGAAGAACGGCGTTCCGCACTGCTTCGTTAAACTGCACGGTTCGTACACCCTCGTCGCGAATCCGAAATCGGCCAATTTGATGTCGACGTCGTCGTCGTCGCTGATCAAGAGCAGATTCTTCGGCTTCATGTCGCAATGCGCCACGGAATTTTCGTGACAGTACCTCACCGACTCGAGCATTTTTCTGCACAAATCGCGAGCGTCTTCCTCCGAGTAGGTCTTTCGCTTTCCGATCCTGTCGAACAAATCGCCCCCGTACATGAGTTCCATGACGAAGAAGTAGCACTCCCTCTCCTCGAAGAAGTCGATGAGCGGGCAGATGTATCGGTGTCGGAGCGTGGATAAGATGAGGACTTCGTCGTAGATGGCGGCGTCGTCGTTGGGAGGGAGGTCCATCCGGAGGACGCATTTGATGGCGACTTTCTTGCCCGTGGCGCGATGGGTGCCGCGGCAGACGGTGGCGAAGGATCCGGATTTGAGCTGTATTCGTAATCGCGTAGAATGGGAACAATGGGAACAATAGGAACAATGGGAACAATGTGATATACGCGATGTGAGATGGGACGGCACTCACCCTGGCGTTCAGCTGATAGATCTCCCGAAAGGTCTTGTCCTTGCACCCCTCCGGAAATACCGGAAACTCCACTCGGACCAAGGCCTTCCGTATATCCAATCCTATGTGATCGAACGCCTCCAAATTGGCCTTCTCCCACGGCCCCGACTCGACGAACTGCGGCGACACGCAAATGTCCTGATCGAAGACGCTCCGATCGGCCTCACCCCCGCCGCGATACGCACCCGCCTCCGCGTCGGGAACCGTCGAACGCGCCATCGTATCCGCCTTATTCAACAAATCCGGCGGGGGAACGACCCATTCTTCCTCGGGCACGTGGGGATCCACCAAGAGCATCTCCACCAAAAACCCCAATGGGGGAACTTCCTTCTCCTCCTTCGTTTTCTCTGTAAGATCGTGTCCTCCGCGAAGACACCGACGCTGACGGTCTTCCACCGTTTGTCTCAACCGTCTCATTTGTCCGTTGGCGTCGGCGAATTCGGAGACGGACATGTCGTTGCGGGCGCCCTGGCGGGAGTCGGCGTGTCCGCGCTGGTGGAGCTCCCTGCCCACGGCGAAGAGGCCGTCGTAGTACTTCTTGGCAGCAAGGGCCTCGTCGGCGCGGGAGACGGTGAGACGGATTTGGAAGGGTTTGGGTTCGGCGGCGCCGCGGGAGGAGGAAGAGAGAGAGGGCCCTTTGAGGTGGTATTCGTCGTTGCCCTGGAAGGGAAGGTCGTCGTCGACGGCGGGTCGGATGTTCCCCTCGTCGTCGGTGGCGGCGACTTGCCAGCCGTCGAGGGGGTCGCCGGTTTCGGGGTGGCAGGGTATCAGGGATGCGATGTAGACGCTTTGAGGAGTGCCGTCGGGGGAAAGGAATGCTTTGGAGAGGTGGACGTCGGTGACACGGGTCTGGAGAAGAGAGTGGAGCAGTAGGTTGTTGTGTGTGGTTGCATGTTGTTGCATGTATGTTTGTTCGTTTGGACGAAGATAGAGATGAAGATGAAGATGAAATAATAGATAAAAGAAGGGATCAGGAATGGCAGGACGAGGATGGAGTGAGTGCAATGAGCAAGAAATCAAAGGGAAGATGTTGAATGCGACAAACACGGAGGAAATGATGTTGAGAAGTTCATCAAGATGCATCTGTCAATCCACCATCACATGGACCAGACAAGAGTGATTGGAAATGGCGTGTCTTTTCATCCCAACAGCCTGGCAGAAGCCATTGTTTCAAAGAAAAGATTTTCGATTCCAAGCCAGTTCATATTTGATGAAAATGAAGATGTTGACGATGACACTACAATACCACGAAAGCCAGATACATGATGCGATCCAGAATAAAAGGAAGATCTCAAAAGGAACACCAGGGCAGTAATGCAGCATGATACATCGATTCGGTATTCTCCACTGTGGGAAGACGCCAATGAACAGAACATGGTGCCGTTTCGACGAACTACGAGGCAGTACAGCAGCACGATACGTTTCGATTGCCCCAAATTTGGAGAAAATAAAAAGATCACCGAGCCTCCCTCTTGTGGCCTTTGCTGTGCTCGGGCTCTAGTCTTCTTCTTTCTTTGTCCTTTGTTCTTTGTTCGTTCCAATTCGAATTTTAGTATTGTTTGCCACCATGTCATGGTCATGATCTCCACGGTCGTGGTCATGGACCGGTCCAGAATGCTGGATCATTCATCCCCCCAAAAACAAAATAAATCAAAAACCAAGGACAGTCACTACTAGTAGCCGCTCCTTCCAAATAATTCAAAACATTGAAAAAAAAAGAAAGGAAGAAAGACACTGACAAAAACAAATAACAAATAACAAATACGAAGGCAATGGTAGTAGCCCCACCAACACGAATGAAACCCGGCAAACGACCCATCAGAGGAGGAAGAAGAACCGAATTCAAATTCAAATTCAAATTCAAATCCAAATCTAAATCCACCGACCTTGTGAAAGCCGGCGGTGCCATACCCCCCGGCATCGTCGCTAAGCGCCGTCTCGATGGCCTTTTGAATTTGAATCAATTCTTCCAATTCTTCCAATCCGTCGTCGTCATCGTCGTCATCACCGTCGTCGTCGTCATCGTCCTGTCTCGCCATCGAGCCACCGCCATCGCCCAGATGACGACGACGCGCCCGCTCCGCCCTCTTGCGGGCCTCGAAGGCGGCCTTCCAAGCGTCGACGTTTCGAAGGCCGTAGGCGCGGAAGGTCTTGGACGCCAGGGCCACGTGGCGGATGGGCGGGGCGTCGTCGTGACATTGGCCGTTGTCGTGGAGGGAGCGGAGGAGGGGATGGTGGTACGGCTTGGGGATCACCATGATGTGATTGGTGATGGTGGTGGTGGTTATGGTGGTGGTGATGGTGGTGGTAGTGCGATGGATGCCCGTCTTATACTACCTAGAGTAATAATATGTGTATATGGTTTTATCTAAAATATATATAAAATTCATATCTATTGGGATGTAAGCAAGTTGTGCGTATGTAGGATGGGATCCGATGGATTTTAGAGTATGTACTCTGAAAGGAGCAATCTTTTCCATTCTAACTGAGCTATATTACGGTATCTAGCTCAGTTTTCAAGGCGTAACTCAATAGAAGGATAGGAACAACACAATGCAAGGTCTCATTCCACCGTAGTACTACTTAGTGAGTTTGTTTTCGTGCATAAAATAAGAAGTATGTTACCATCGCTAAAATACAATAATAACCAAGAATATTATTTTTCGACGATACCTTGGTACGAAACCTATAACATACAAAAAAATATAATCGACATTCGGTTTTTGGTGGTATCAATAAAAAGGAATTGCACTCTCTATTCGTTGTTCAATGTCCCACACTCTATTTTATCATCGTCACTCCGGTCGGTTTTAATGAAAAAAAATCCAAATTTCGTGAAAAAAAGAATGTTCTTAGTACTGTACTAGGGCTCGTTTCCCAAGGAAGCGTTCATTTGATAAAATCCGCATTGGATGTTGTATGATGTCGGACGGATGTCATCATACCATGCTCATGCAACACTTCGATGTATTATACTCATGTGCAACATGCCATCGCAAGAGTACGAGGACACTAGATATTGTATAGTACGTTACGAAGACAAAAATTGCACCATGTCATTGATTGCATCAAGCAATACAAGTTGTGTGTCATGTGAAAAGATGTTCAAAAGTATGGTACAAAATATCGTCTTTGATAATATTTAGGGTGACAAACGAGAACTCCACCAACTCTTACCAATGTGATTATTGCCGAGCGACAAATGCCGAACTAAGAACACATGTTTACTGTCAAACATAGGTAGGAGGTGTCGCATCGGCTCACGGAAGGCGACAACGCAGAAAACTTTTATTGTATTATAATACATCACACCTACCTCCTATCTGTTCTTCGTATTAGGGAGTGTTGCCTGGGTTCTAGTTGGCACTCAAGATGCATATTTATGTATTTTAAACCCGTGTATGTATTACATTTTATTATCTCATGACAAAACGTTCTCAGCGAGGAACCGGACATTGTTGAGTCACGGAAAGCCCAGGCAATATCTTTCAATAGCCGAGTTTGCCGAGTCCGGAGGACGACTTCACGTAATATACACTGTGTAACATAATATGCTACAATATTCCTCGTTGAAACGTCGCCACTTCACTCTCGACGCCGTCTCGATTTCTTTCGCCAAAAAACTGCCAAACAAATTAATTATATTATTACTCGCCAAATTATTGAGGAAAAAAATCTATGCTTTGATGTGATGACTTTTATTCCATCTTCTCTTTGAGCCATCAAGAGGCTTGTCCAAATGCTGTCTGGTGACCTGCAGTTGCATTTTGGTTTCCCAAAGTTAACGAAATTGTATCCACATCATCCAACAAAAATATGTTCTGAAGCAGATGAAAATTACATATGAATTTGATTGATTCTAGTTACTCATTGTTTTGGTGTGTTAATTCAAACTTTTTCTGTCGTCACTGCTGATGTCCATGTTTAGTGTGCTGAGTCCACAATACACAGAGTGTTCTGGGATCCCCTCATTGACAGTTAGAATAATCTCATAACATTCAAAACTGTGGGGAGTGCTGTGCCATAATTTAAACAATTGTGCAACATTGCATGTCAGTGTACCTCATACATAACTTCTTGGTACAAATATATATCATAGACCTATTGCAAGCATTATGTAAGATAGAATTCTATTGGAAGACAATATGCATGGGGGGTATTTTGATTTTTCAGCAAGCAGACCAAATGATTCAAGGAATTGAAAACGTTTCTACATTTGATCATACTGAAAATATTGCTAAAAAAGTTTGTCCTTTGTATGCTTTGCATTTTGACAGCTAAAGAAAAACAAGGTCTCTGTGAATCAAATACATCATCTTTGGGCCCGAAAAATGTGCAATGAAGTTTTTTGGTGACCTTTTAAAAATTCAAGAGAGGGTGTATGTATTCAATTCTGATCAATAACTAAAAATTGGCTCAGATTGTTTGAATAGATTAGACTAGTTTGCACATTGTAGAGAACAAGGAACTATCAGGGTTAACAACTTATTTCATATCCCCCCAAAAGTGTGATACTACTCAGAAAAGTATGCTGAGATTTGCATGCAGTGCACCCAGCACTGATAGAATTGCTGAAACACCCCTACTAACCATGAAACCCCCTTTACACCCACAAATGGCCACTGCCCCTTTTAGTTGGAGTTGAGGTTTTTTGCAACATATTGAATATGACCAACACAACACAGGATAAATGACATTTTCTCATCATTTTGTAAAAAAGGCCCAAAAATGGGTGAGACACAACACAAAAATGTAGCCAAGAAACAAGCAGCAAAGGTCATGTGTCATAGTGAAGATATGACATGATTAATCAAACTTGTAAATAAAAACAATATTATTAAAAAGAGTGGTTGTACTATAACATAAAATTTTGTATTATTGTTTTTATTCTGTTTCTGTTATCCGCACTATTGCCATGTTGGCAAACAACAGCAAAAATATCTACACAAAAAACTTGATCAAAATCACCAGCACTCCCACTCTCAACTCTCAACATAGTTACTCCTCCAAACAACAGCCACAACCTCCCTCCCCACCTTTGACTATGACTTCCCTCACTCAAAGCACGCTGAACTCTCCTCCCTCAATATTTGTGTGGCCACCACTTCCAAAACTAGCCCTGCAAATGGTTTGTTCCCTGGATACCTCATGCTGTTGTACACTAACTGCCACAGTAATAACACCACCCCACTACCATCACTCTTACAGGACTCACATTGGGCAACCCCATCAGACTTTCCATTAAAGCTGCCCGTGACAGCAGAAAGATTACTTCCTCTGTCAAGGGCTTTGTCATTGTCAACAACAACTGATCACTGTCATCATTGTGTGCAAGGAAAGGCATCTCCATCACCATCATCTGCTGCGGAATTCATATTGTCATTGTCGTTGACGACGGTGCAATCAACATCTCTGTTGAGTTGCCACCATCCACAAGCAACAACAAGAGCGCTATGTTGTTGTCAACAACATCCTTATTTAACCCGATTTACCTTGATGAAGATGATGATTGTTTTGATAATGCCTGTATTAAATCATTTTCAATAAGCATCCTTGATGCCTAATATGAACAGACCACAAACCACTCTTGCCTTCAACCAACAACATCTCTCAATGAATCAGAAACAAGTTTTGTTCACTGTCTTCTCAAATCACAAAAAATTTTGATAGCTCTCTCGGAGGCTACCCTCTCAAAAAGATTCACATTGAATTCAAACCTGGAGCTCATCAGGAATATACACCAATAATATCTGCAATAGTCAAATATTGCCAGTAATGACTGTGATAGTAAACTATCACCAATTATAACTTTTTATAGTTGAGTATCACAGACTATAATGTCTGTGACAGAGTTGAATATCACAGATAAAAACTACAAAAATTGACAAATTCCAATAAAATAAGGGAGTACTTATTTTTCCTGAAAAATTGAATGTTAGTTTTCCTCTTTTTGTCACTGTTTGTAGAGTAATGTACTTTTTTTCATTGATTATCAAGGTACTTTGGTTTTAGTTGTCACAGTTTGTAGAGTTATGTACTTCTTTTTCATTGGTTATCAATTTATTTTGGTTGTAGTATTTTTTCAAATATTGTACATATAAT
>JALLPE010035214.1:30798-41905 GCA_036940025.1 Conticribra weissflogii | reverse complement strand
CTTGCAGTTGGTGAGGTGCTCCTTCTTCCATGTGTTGGGAAATTTTCCATGGATGTGTTCAAAATTGTGGAAGAATGATGCATTGGCTGAGCCAATAGCACCAATGCCATCACAATGTGTTGTCCTCACCAATATTGCAGATATGTGCTGTTGATGTTTGTATGTTTTTTGAAACTTCTACTGTGTCTCTGCGAGAGAAGCAAAGTTGAAAACTGCTTTTTCCACACACCATGTTGAAAAAACCAAACCTGCTGAATGCCATCCTTAATAACTTGATCCCAAGTTTGGCTGCATGGAAGGCCAGTAGACCTCCGGCTGTGTCAGTCTCTTGGCTACAACTTGATTATAGTTTCAGCAGTCAGATGTCCATAGTTCATCATTATTAAGAATTATTAGCAATACCAATTGGTATCCTAAAAAGACCAATTGGGTTGCCACCTCTGGAGTCCATAGTGGTGTCTTGGCTAACTACTAAATTTTTCTTTTCAATCGCCAAGCGGGGGAGGTACGAAGTGTTTTTATAGTGATTCGGACATTTTTCTCGACCCTTGGAAAATTCTGATTCAAATTCGAGAAGCCTTCTGGTACAAACTCGTATGTTAAAAACAGAAATAACCGTTATTAGGAAAATTCGAAGGGTAGAATCTCGTTGGGAGAGGACGTGTATATCCATTGGGTATAAATGACTTCTGAATTCCACATCGAACGTCCTCATTCACAAAATATTACCTCTTTTTACATATTGAAAAAACTATTCTGAATTTATTTCACGTGCTTTAACTTTAAAGGTAATTCTCATTTGAAGAAGGAAATGCCAAAAACGTTTTTTTCCCAAGGCAAAATCTCTTCCAAGTCATTGATCGGAAGTACGATTAGATAATGCATCGGGAGTAGTCAACTTTGAAGTCCAATCCTCGACAAATACGGAAGTGTCATACGGGAGATCTTTTTAAGCTATATTCGTCGAGCGTTTGAATGTGAATGACGTACTGAAAATGCAATCCTTCAGGGAATCATTCCGGTGTCAAATTCGATTGACCAAATGATGTTTGAAAATTTAGTATTTGATCCTATGTTTCTTTTCAAAATAATTTGAAATGAAATTTTGGTTGATTCACGCCCAATCAATTTCAACCATGCATGCGTATTCAATACAGAAGATTCGGGAAATTTTATGCAAACGCGAACGGCCTTACGGTTCAATCTTCTGAAGATCTTCTGGAATCCTCCGGATCCAATGATTTTGTACGAGGGGGAGACGGTGAATAAAAATTATCATCTGCTTTGTGCGTGGTGGTATAGTACGAAAAACCCTGATCTTCTTTCACGATATTTTACGTGTCAAGATGTAAATATGCTGTGAAGACCAAGCGAAAAAAATTAACATTAATGTAGTATGAACTCTTCATACACCCAGCGATCGAAGGTAAAATGAGTTTTTTTCTCTCTCTGGTAGTAGAAGACAGAAATGGAGATTAATCGAGCGAATGCTGCTGCAGGGTCTTCGACTTGCAGTAAAAAGTTACGATACCGACGATACCTTACACCATGCTTGGCGGTCTTTTGTTGTGCAGTTATTCTCCTGCTCAAAACATCCCCTTTGACCTTGTTCTGTTCGCGCTGCACCACCTTACATGCTTATTTTTTTCTTCCCGCCTCATTAATCCTAAAAACAACCATTCTAAAAGATCACTGTTGATCCATGGCTTGCATATCCGTTCTACTATTGCACTATATCGTCTAACTGCTCATAGCAATTCTCATTTCGACAACGATTGGACACCTAGTGGAATTTTCTCGAAAACGCAAGGCCACCGTCCGCTGGTCAATCAACAAGCTTGAAGTCCTTCTTCCGATAACGCGAGATCGTCTTCATACACGACGCAGTCCCCAACCATTACATACAAGCACACGCCAAATACCAACAATCAACAATGAAAACGTCGACAGCAACATCATCGATAAAGATACTGTTCGCACTCCAGTTCCTTCAGTTTCTGTGCCCGCTACTAGCCCTGATAGAAAGTCCAACGAACAAACTAAATACCGTCGCCGAAAAGGAATTCGTAGCATCCTCCCTCAAAGCGCTCGAGTTTACCCCCTACATGGCAATGGATTCTCTTGGCCGGATTGGATTTGGCAGAAATGCAAATACCTTCGATCGACAACCCTTTCGGGCCGAGCGGCACTTCCATCGCCGAGACTACCAACAGTGGCGGCGGGGAGAATGGGAAAGTTACTGTAGATGTACGGACGGGAGTGTTGAGCACTCTTACCATGTCCAAGCCCATCCTTCCCGGTAAAGGAATTGGAAACAATTTGTTATGGTCGGTGGGGTCACTCCAAGATTCCGATAATATTCACGGGCAGCATCACGATTTGGAAAAAATATCGCACGCTGCAGTTAGAAATTGGTTTGACGAAAACCAGTCTTTGTTAGGTATTGATTCCAAAAATGAATTATTTTCTCCGGGAAGAACGCGCATCGCAATCCACGGGAACGGTGATATTATCCAAATATCAAGTAGAAGAACTTTCAAAGATATTCCCGTGATTGGAAGTCGTGCCACTGCCACCATTAAAATGGGAAATATGATTAATATTGGTTTAGAGAGTTGGGGTGCCATTCCTGACGATTTTGATATAGAACCAACCCTGTCGGAAGAGGATGCATTTGAAGTTCTCAGCGAATTTACTGGGAGAGATTACGTCAGAGGAATGGAGAATTGCAAACCTGAGTTGCAGATCATTGCATTAGCTACGAGTGTTGAGGAAATTTCCACGAATTCTACAAAATCTCCTGTCAGCAGTGTCAATGGAGTTTCAGACGGGTTAAAAATAGAGGATCTCCATGAAGCTGTTAGATTACAATTACGAGGACATCGCAATTTGGGGAAGTCCAGAAAAGAAGGTTCCAACAACGATAATGTCAAAATAAGTGATGGATACTCCTATTCCCTGGTTTGGAAAATATGCCCAGTGTTCCTCGGTCAAGAGCAAGAAGTTATGGAAGGATATGTTGACGCACACACTTCAGAAATATATTCATTCCTAGATAAAGTCGACTATTTCAATGCCAAAGGATCCGTTTACCCCTTATCCAATGATGGTCAAGGAGCTTATGGAACATTGCAACAAGATTGGCCCATGCCATATATGACTGTTGGATCGGAACTTACTACCACGGGTGGAAATTACAATCAGGATGGAAGTGTCACCGCTAAGCTTTCCGGAGACTACGTGGAAATGAGGGACTTTTGTAATGGTCAAAATGTTGCGGAAGTAACCCAAACCGATGGAATCAATTGGGGTGGAAATGCTTCCAGAGCTTCTTCCAATGCAGATTGTAAGTGACATTTCGGATTAACTATTGGGACAGTCATTTTTCCTTGATAGCTTTCTTGTTCGTAAATAATTCGCGAACTAGGTTTGGCGTTGGGTGGATTGAGATATCTTTTGAAACTTACCGCCGACTAACGTCATCAGTTAAGGATCTTGTGGTAGTCACATCAAAAGCACAAACTTGACGCCAATAGACAGAATTTAATTTTGCTGATGTGTAGGGTGTGACTGCAAGACGATCTCTCTATCGTACTTCCTCGATACGAACAGTTATATTTTTTTCTCGATACGGTATCACACTCCTTACCCAACGTTCCATGACATCATACAATACCCTCAATCGCAGGTGAAGTCCCAGCTTTTGGAACCGACTCAAATACTCATGCTAGTCGAACGGGTTTCTACGAGCTCAATAAAATAAAAGAGATTGCGAGATCGAGACTCCCGAAAAACAACTGGCTCAAGGGTCAGCTGGTTGCAAAAATGAACCGTGAGAATAGTTGTAACGCGTACTGGAATGGAAGCACTGTCAACTTTTATAGGGAAGGCAGTGGATGTGGAAATACCGGAGAAATTGCCGCCGTTTTTGATCATGAGTGGGGTCATGGTGAGTTCAAGAGGAAAACAAAGTATATCATTTGTGTTTGAAATTTGTTCATCATAATGAGGATTTTATTTCTCGATCCCTCTTAATTATTGATTCAGGTATGGATGCTAATGATGTTAATGGAGGTGAGTGAATCATTTTTGGACAATCAAGTGCAGCCAGGGTTGCCATATTGACCGTTATAAAGTTGATTGAAGTCGTCTTCTTATCAATTCTTTTCGCATCAGGTATAGCATTGCCCAGCGGGGAAGGAATCGCCGACCTTTATTCTGCTTTAAGGTTGAATGACAGTTGCATTGGACGAGGTTTTTACAATGATGGTCGAAAATGCGCTACGGGTGGTGTGTGTAAGACTTGCACTGGTGTTAGGGATATTGATCAAGCCGAAAAAAAGAACGGTGGACCGTGGACACACACGATGTCAAACAACAAATGCGGTAGTAGCGTAAGTTTCTTGATATACTTTCAAGCTTCTCGCTAAAATGTATCTCTTGGCCTCAATCCAAGCAACCTCCTTCAACTTGTTTGTTACACCCAGGTTCACTGCATTGGCGTGGTATACTCCGAAGCTGTTTGGGATCTGTACACACGCAAATTGCAGCAGGATCCATTCAAATACGATGAAAATACGGCGTTGGAAATTGTCACTCGCTTGACTTACATTGCAGCAGGCAACATCAACACATGGTTTAGCGGAACTCCTAAATTTAGCGGATGTGGAAGTCAAAGCGGATATCGCGCTTACTTAGAGGCTGATGATGACGATGGTGATTTAACGAATGGTGAGATCTAGAGCTCGCGCATGATTACCTTCCTCGTAACTCATTGTGTGTCATCTCAATTCAGCATGAAACAAATTAACGATACCTAGGTACTCCACACATGAGTGCTATCTTCGCAGCATTCGATGATCACGAGATTGCATGTCCTAACTACCAAATTCCAGTTGTCGATAGTGGTTGTCCCAATAATCCTCAAACTCAACCTGAAATCAGCGCAACTCCTGTAAACATGGGAGTCCAACTAAACTGGACAACGGTTTCAAACGCTGTCGAATATGAAGTGCTTCGGTCGGAAGGAGTGATGCAATGCAGCCAAGGGAAGGTATTGCTCGGAAAGACTACAGGAAATACCTTTGAAGATTCAGGACTTCAGAATGGTCGAGAATATTACTATATTGTTGTGCCCAAGGGCGTAAATGACTCATGCTACGGGCCTTCTTCAGAGTGTGCAGCAGTGGCTCCCTCTGCTCAACCTGATTTCGTTGTGGACTGTTTGGATAGCTCAGTGATTGACTTCGATGTTAGTCAAATTCCGGATAGCGTTTCACGGGATTGCGTGGTCACAACTTTTGATGGATGGACTGGATCCATCTCCGTGGGATGCACCCCGACGAGTACTCTAGTTGGAATTGAATGCGAAGGTGAAACTGTAACCATCGTAGCTGGTCAAACTACAACCACAACTATAGTTACAATCAGCATCGTTAGTGGTGCTAAGATATCGGAAGGTGCCATCACAATGTTTGCTCAAGGTGGATCCATTGAGAGAACTTCTTCATTTGATGTTAAAATAACTAAAGGAGGAGGACCCCAGCAAGCAATATTCGAAGGTGGTAGTCCTATTTGTAAAAGACATGGCTCCTCGTGCGACAGTCTTTTACTACTAGACGGCCGTGGAAAGAATCTTGGTCCAGAACAAAACCAACCCAACATTCGCGGAAATGATTGTATCGATGGAGGTTCTGGAACTTACCACCAAGATGAATCTTTGGACAAAATTTTCATAAGATCTGTTGATAATAATGATATGACTGAAGGGAGCCTTGTTGAAGTGATTGCCACCGTTTGGGCCTGGAATAATGGAGATACTGACAGCGCTGACTTCTATTACGCTAGTGACGCTTTGAATCCCAAATGGTTTTACATCGATACAGTCCCAGCAGGTGGTGGAGGTGCACGAGAGTTGAAAGCTCAATATACACTCCCAGAAGGGGATCTACAAGCAGTTAGAGTCAATTTTAGGTATAAGGTAAGTGTGACTTTGGTTTTCTTTGCGTTTTTGAGAGAAAAGCTTATACGATCAACTCAGTCTAAGTTACTTTTCCCTCAATAGGGATCTGTCAGTATTTGCAGTGGGGGAAACTATGACGAAGCGGATGAATTGGCGTTTACTGTTGTCGCGAAAACCCCAACGCATGCAACAGCGTCACCTATTACAGCTCCAAGCTTGTACCCATCGTATACACCTACTCTTAGACTCTCTCTCAAACCATCTTCGGTGCCAAGCTATCAACCATCAATCGCGCCCACATATACATCTATTCCAAGCGTTTCGCCAACCAAAAGCCCTACATTTGAAACAGACGAGCCGTCCAATGTTCCGAGCGAGTTTCCTTCTTTGTCACCAAATGCAAAACCGTCCCAAATTCCATCTGTAATACCGAGTTTGCAACCATCAAGCATTCCTTCGTTGCGCCCATCATTTGTACCAAGTGCTTCGTCGACAACGGCACCGAGCACTAATCCTTCGAACCTTCCAACTTTGATAACATCTTACGTTCCGTCGGTTTCTCCTAGTTCGCAATCAGCGGTGCCATCATTGGTTCCATCGCCCATTCAAACAATTACCAACGGAGGTCCGCAGATCGCTATTTTTGATAACAATTTTGGCGCTCCACGGTGCGTACATGTTGGCGTTGAATGCAATCCCGGAACGCTTTTGGAAGGACGAGCAAGCATGGGCCCAGAGCTCTCGAGCCCAAACACAATCGATGGATGCCAGGATGGGACCGTTGGCACATATCGAAGGGATGAATCAATTGAAAAGGTTGTGGTGAGAGCTGGAGATATCGACGCTGCAGAGGGAGTGGACTTAACCGAGGGAATGCGTGCAACCATAATTGCAACCGTTTATGCGTGGGGCTCTGGTAAAGACGACCGCGCTGATTTCTTCTACGCTAGTGACGCAGCAAACCCAATTTGGGAATTTATAGGAACACAAATTCCTCCATCAGGAGGACTGCAAGAGCTAAAAATGGCCTATAGTTTACCGCATGAATCATCAATTCAAGCTGTGAGGGTAGGATTTCGGTATAGAGGAAGCCAGAATACGTGTACATCGGGAAGTTATGATGATCGTGATGACCTTGTTTTCTCCGTTTCTTCAGGAACTAGCGCTCCGACTAATGCTCCCACACCTTCACAACATATTGCAATATATGACCCTGACCTCGGAATTCCATTCTGTCGTCAACGAGGTAGCTCCTGTGATTCTCTAAGCCTTCTGAATAGTCGTGGAAAAACTAGCGGAATGAGTGAGGAGAATGCACCGAATACATTGGACGCATGTAATGATGGTTCCAAAGGAACTTACCATTCTGATGAGTCCATTGACAGAATTGTGGTAAGGTCAGGCGAAATCGATGGGACTGGATCTGATCAGCTGTTGACTTCTTACGGGAGGGCAACCATCATCGCAACTGTCTTCGCATTCGGTACTGGGTCTAATGATTCCGCCGATTTTTACTACACAAATAATTTGGAGAATCCATCTTGGACGTATATAGATACGGTATCTCCTACTGGAGGCGGTGTTCAAGAATTGCAGGTGTCGTACGATCTCCCACAGGGCGGAAGTCAAGCAGTGCGAGTCAATTTCAGATATCGCGGTACTATCAGTCCATGTTCAGCCGGAAACTATGATGATCATGATGATCTCGCATTTACTGTGAGTACCGGAGTATGAAGCAACTCTCAATTTATGAGGCCAGTTGAAACAAAAGCGAAAGTTGATGTAGAGCAAACACACAAGGAACCCGATAGGAGAATGAAAAGGCATCAAAGTCGAATAAGAGAAAAGAACAAGTTCAACGATTAGAAACAGGAACAAATTCATTCCTTCTGGACTTCCGTTCTCATGCAATCTGATCCAATTTCATGACCAGGATACCTTAAAAGTAAAGTAGAATATGTAATTATACTCGTTGTCATCTACTTAATATACGTGCTTTTTGCCAACTACATTCTCTGCAACCCCGATGATAAGATAGGAGAGCATGTGCTTGGTGCCAAACAGGATGGGGAGGAAATTTTGTTGTGTACAATCAGGTTGCGAGTACGACTCAGTGTTAGCGCCAAACCTATTGTTGGGAGCCAAGTTTTTCACGCAAGGAAAATTCAAAATTATTGATTTAGAAGGTCAAGTGCTGAGGGAACATTCCATACTTAACTTGTATCAAAAAAGAATGACAAGCACATCATATCTAAGGGCTAAAATCGAAAGCGCCGTGGGTCAGAAAAAACTCCGAAGACCGAAAACTGGAGTCTTCGAAATATGTCATTGAAAGACCTACTACCCATACAATTTTCGCCTGTTTACTAAATGCAGAATTTCTGCCAACTTCGGCCCTATACCTGTAATTTCCTTCAAACTTGCCATAGATTCTGGCACTTCTCCGTGAAATTTGTGCAGAATATCCTGTGATGCCTGCACTATTTGCCGAGCCTTGGTATTCCCGAATAAAATTGATGCGAGGATGGGAGCGATTTCCGACTCTGGATTCGAGAGTGCTAGGTTTTGAGGTGTGAGTCCATTATATTGTTGTTGTGTGATGTTTTTTGATGCCGCACATGGCGATGGAGTTTGTGTGTTAATTCTATTTTGCGTTGGACATTCATTCCTGTCCCTCAAATCGCCTTTGCAATCAAGACGATCAAAACTCGATGCATGGCACTTCCTCTCGAAAAAACTTCTCAATCCTTCCATTGCCTTCTTGACTGAATTCTCATGACAACGAGCATGCAGTCTGGCTGCAATCATTACTTGGAATCGCTGGTATTCAATCGGTGCCGTGTGATCTGCAAATGAATGCCATTTAGCAATGCATTCTTCGACGCTTTCCGTTGGAGCATAAGTTCCCTTTGATTCTGCTCGCTCTCTTTTTTCTGATGCCAAGATAAGTGATGGTGACTTTTTGTGCAGTTTGTATGAATTACAATCGGGAATGGGGAATTGGGAAACTCCTGATTTTCGTTTGTGATTTTCCTCCTGTGATTCGCAAACGGCGGTGTTGTTTTCCTTTCGCGACGAGGATTTTATGCGCGATGTCGGCTTCAATTTAGGCTTTGCTGATTCGATTTCCATGGCAAGTTTACTTTTGGATAAAACTGTCGAAGGAGTTACTCCCCCAATAGCTGGTTCGAATGCGAATGAGGCAAAGGGATTAAAGTCTTTGCTCAAGGTGCATTGTGTATTGTCATTTCCTACGAAAAACTGCGAGTCAGATTTGCCAAAAAATCCTGAGTAGTTGCCGTTTTTTGGGTTGACGAAATCATTTCTTTCGTTGTGTTTTCCGAGGGCGTCGTAATCACTCTCGAGAAAATCCTCGCGAACGTCATCGTTTAGATTTCCCCCCACATGGTTAATTGTAATCTCCCAATCCTCAACTTTTTTCTCTGGTGGATGAGACGTCGATTTGGGGTCATTGCACCCACTCGAAAATTTTCGTGAACGCCAATTCATTGTATTATTTGAAGATTTAGTCTCAGCTCTCCTTTTTTTCTGTCCGAGCTCTTTTTCGTCATCGTCATAGTTTCTTGCACAGTAACCGATATTGATCAAAGCACCGTGAATGCTTCTGCCTTCTTCGTCCGAATCATCATCAATGCCAATAGCATGTTCGGCAGTGAGTCCAATTGGGCATTCCCATTCTTCTTTGATTATTCCAGCGTTCATCTCCGTCTGTTCCATATTGGCTTATCTCGTCTTCGTACCGTACAGAGTTGAGAATTGTGTGATAACAGAGAGTGTAAAACATTGTCCAGAAAGTGTACATAAAATAGTTACAAAAAACAGTAATGTATTGTACTATAACCTAGGTACATACCATTGAATCCTCGATCTTGACCAATCGCATACGATAAACTTTAGAAACACGTGGAAGTTGGTTGTGTTTGACAGAGTGTGAGTACAACACACTCACCAACCATGGAATTGTAATAAAAAAATGCTCGGTATTGTACAATACTACAATACTTAGGTGTGTGACCTTGAGCGACACGTTCGTGTTGGGTGTGTATTCCCCGTCTCACAACAACAAAAGACAACTTTGTCTTCGGCAGTCTACGAATCATCACGTGGAAAAACATCATATAATAATTCATGATCATCGAAGTTGTATGAATTTAGAGTATCGTAACAAACATCATGTCAGACCCCACGCATCCAACAAGAATCAAATCATTGTTCATCGGGTTCACCGGCCTCATCTTATTGGCCGTCTTCCCTTCCTTGTCAAGTGCCTTCCATACACCGCTGAGAAACCCATCGAACCATTGTTTCGGGTCCAATAGTATTTTCCCATCAACTTCTTCCACTGATACGCTCCTCCTCCATCGATTAACGTCCAAATCAACTCCATCGACGACAACCAGTCTATCAGCCAAACCGTCCAAAAAGTCAAAAAACTCTACCGGAGGAAGCAGTACCAGCGGCTTTGGAGGAGGATTTGGTACCTCAAAACCCAATAGAGATACCACTTCTCCCGCCGACCCGACCAAAACACGCTCTGTCTCTGGCTACACTGGATCAGGAACCAAAGTCCTCGCTTCGGCAGCCAATAATTTCGACACCATTCGTAAATTATTCGGCAAGGAGGCCACCTCCGATTTATACGTTAGGAGTCCTAAGAATGATGAAAGTACCTTTTGGTTTGTGGGGAAGGTTATTCGGGTGATCCCTAAAAAATCAGATGATGGTGAGGGAGAAGCTGGCGATGATGCAAACTTGACTGGTTCTGTCTATCCAACTGAACACGAGGCGGTACTCTCCCAAAAGAGATTAATTCTCGAATATTCCAAAAATCAGTTGCGGCCGCAAAATATGGGGGGTCCGTACTCGTCATCTCTAGAATTGTGGATTGCTCCGGGTGATTCCGAAATGGACGTAGTGCAAAATAAAGTGTCTTTGGTAAAAGTGGAGGGTTCGAGTAAAGATTTGAGAGATGGCTTCCATGTCAAGGATGTGGGATACAATCCAGAGATTTATGTCGGGGATGAGAAGGAGAAGGGAGGGTTAAGAGTTGTTCGGGATGAACGTGGAAACCCGATTAGACCTGTATTTGAGATAAACTAGAGATTCATTGATTCTCCGGATATG
>JALLPE010035214.1:9368-30781 GCA_036940025.1 Conticribra weissflogii | reverse complement strand
TTCAGACTTCTTGAGAGAGGTTCTGACCAACTTACTTATCTTTTGTCAGTCACTTTTGTATTTTCAGGATTTCTTTTGCTTTTTACACAGACTCCATATCATTTTTCAACCCCCTATTCTGGCAAAATTTAAGACAACTAACTTTTAACAGTAGAGTAAAGCGCTTATGATCAACTCACTCTAGAGAATATGTCCAGAACCTAACCATCATAGATTTCAAAACTTTGTGGAAAATCCGCCAAAAAATCACCACTACTTCAAAACGGTATTGCTATTCCAGAGAGGTAAGATGTATGATTTTATCTTCCCCAGCAACAAGCAAAACTTTTTGCTTTTAGTATTCAATTTGTTTCACTCAAGGATAGAATGTGTTAATAAAATGGATTTAGCATGATGATAGGTAAATACGATTTAAAATACACTTAGTGCATTCAAGATCAATGAAAAATTGATAATGTGTAATTCATTTCATCGCTTTTTATTTTCTTCAACTCTAATATTACCTCTCATCTTCCTCTACATTAAGTGTAGCCTCTGCTAATGCCATATTGGGAGGTTCCCAAGGCTGCCATCACGAGGCCTCATGGTATCTATGGTAGAATTTTATATTTTTTCCTAAGTTTGGAATTTATTTTTTCTAGCTTTTGGAAACATTGAATTCAATGGATATCTTAAATGCTTTACTTCAAACTATAAAACTTCAATTGTCTGGTCATTTGAAGGAGGCAAGAGGTAATGCCACAAGGCAAGATCCAACAGATGATGCAAGATTTCAATAGATCAAAACAGAAGGTTGAACAAAGGATTTATTTTTCCACATAATTATGAGATATTTCCCAAGGCTGAATATGATATTGATCAAAAAATGACAAGAAGATATGAGGTAAGTACTCAGTGAGAGAAAGAAATAGATTTCTAAAAAAGATTTCTCAAAGTTTGGTAATGAGAGAGAAAGCCAAAAAGTGCCGTGGAGAAAGATCGTTGAGCATATTTTGTAATACCTAATCATTATTACACAAACCATGCTAGTCCAAGCAATCAAGTGATATTTCAGAATTTCCAATAGGTTTGAAAATGAGGAAGAGTTGTTGCACCCCAGAAATCTAAGAAGCAAGTATATTGATTAAATTTGGCAACAAAAAAGGTGAAAATTGGGGTTGTCTATTGACAGGAGTGATAATCCTAAGTAGGAATCCATGTGTGATTATAAGGAAAAGTGCTAAATTTCAGTAGTGTTCCTAAACACAGTGCAGAAGTATTGAGTCTTTGCAATGATCAACAAAGCCAAATGGGAAAATCATTAATTAATCATACTCTAATTTGGAAGAAATCTGAAGTTTGCATAATATTGAGTAGTGAAGTACAAGAATGGAATAGTTTCCAAAAAGCGAAGTTCATGTTATTTCTTTGTAGGGAAATGACATGTTAGAAAAGTTTCAGTGTTTGATAGCTACTGTGGTTAAGCAAGGACAGGTAGGGCAAAATGTGGTGTTTGCCAAGTCAGAGTGTGATGTGGCATTATGTCAGGATACCTATGATAGTTGTTCAATGGAGTCTCAAATATCTGAAAAAATAGGCATTCATGGAGTTGATACTATTGATTAACCACAGCATAGTAAATGGAGAATGGCATTCTAATATTTGTTGAGGATTGCAAGGCATGGGAGTAGACTGAAATTATTTAAATGAGGGTACTGGATCAGCTAGTGACAAAGTAAACACAAAGTCTATACCAACTGTTGAAGTTAAGTTGAAGTTGAAGAAAAAATTGAAGAATTTTCCTGGAAATCTGCTGAGCAAAATCCAGAAAATTGGACTAGCAAATTGGAAGTGATTTGCAATGAGGTTAGAAACCTTGATGTGCAAGTAATGAAGAAGAGTATGATTGTAAGATGAATATCTACTGCCAGATTACAACATTTTTAAATGATCTGCAGTGTTTTCTTATAAAATTTGGAGTGAAAAGCTTACTTTCTCAGACATCCAAATCAAAATAAATAGTGGTTCCAAGCATTTCAAGACAAAGGAAAATGCCAATCCATACTTCAAGGCCTTAACTAGATATGGAAGTCAGTTCAATGATGCTGTAGTTAATACAGGAAGTACTGGAGTCACAGTACTGATTTTTCAAGTAGATAGTCCAAAGAGAATGTTAACACAAGATTAGGATTATGATGCTGGATCTGCAGATATTGGCACCAAATTTCGCACAAGTGTCGATATAAGGAAAACTTTACTGATGCAAGAATGTTTATTACTCTGGAGAAATGACTATTCTGAACACAAAAAAGAGTTCATTAATACAAATTCAAATAGCTTTTGAAAAGATTCTGATGATAATGAAAGTTTGCATTTGAGTGAGACTCTAGTCATCAGAAGAAATTGCACTCTCACTCAACATGCAATTATGAAAGAAATAATTAGTAAAGGAAAAAAGTCTTTTAGTAATTCTGTGACATTCTACAACACTGAAAAAACTGTTATAGAGGAATTGCATTTGCAAATGCATTTAGGTACAAAACAATTTCTCCAAGTATGGACAAGGGAAACAGTTAAAAAATCACTGTGATGAGGGATAGTGAGATAGACAGTTCTTTGCATCTTGTAGAAATTCAAAAACTTGATCATACACAAATATATCTCCATACATATGAAATCACATAATTCCCAAGTATTTTTATCAATCAAGAATCAATTGATCAAGAGGTAGAACCAGGCATATAATCCATGTCCATGTCTATGCATTCATTTCAATTTATTCTACCACAGAAATAATGCTCAGTTATGCTGCATTAAAATTTTCATTATTATTTCTGTGTCAAAGGAACTAATTACATTCATCACAAATATTTAGACTGGAAACTCACCACATCATTCCAAACTTTGTTAGTCATGTAAAAAGTAACTAAAGTTACACATGGTACTGAACAGTTTAGATTACAAGAAAACCCTGCTTTTGTTGTGCAATATGACTAGGATGTAGCAACTTAGCTAGAAATTAGAAATGACAATATGATGACATCAGAATGAAACAATAAAATAGGTTTACTATTAAAATGACAAAATATATTTTTCATTTTGTTGTCTCTGAGTCATGAGTCATGTGATGGAAGTGTTTTGTATGCCAACAACATGATATTGCTGATCTTGCATTTCATACTTTATTTTTGCAATAGTTTTGAATGTACTAATTCCAATGAAAAAAGTAACTACCATGACCTCTCCTCCTCTCTCATTTGTGAGGTTTGAGGAGGTGAGCTATCAACAAAATAAGTACCACCATTTCAGCAATGGCAACCCACTCAGTTGTTCATGGTGACAGCTATTTTTTATACAACAGGCCATGCAGGTTGTTTTACAATCACTCATGGGTGCCCCCTCCATCCCCATACTCAATGCTGCCTAGATAGTTTATTTTTGGGGATGGGAAGGTGGCTGTTTTGCTGGTTGCAGAATCCACAGCACAGTACCAATTGTTCAGAACAAAAAACTCTCATTTAATACTTTGAATACACAATTAATTTTTTCGTTGCAGATTAGTTTGTTTTATTGAATGTATTATTATAGTTTTTGTAATTTCACATCCCTGAAATGCCATGATCTGGTCATCCAAATTAGCTGTTGCAATGGTAGATGATAATTTTTCCTCCTTGAAAAAATGGTTGCAAAGAAAAATGAGCCAGAAAAATTTATTGCATATTAAAGTCTTTTAGATGATTTAAGTCAAAAGTATCCAATCAACTTTGGAGACTCTGAGTACCCAGTATGGAAACAGATACATATGATTCACCAAATTTTTGAGTAGCAATATTTAAGAATTATGAAAAGTGAGATATAGAATTAGATGGTGTATTGAGGTGACACAAGTGACATTTGAGCAAGAACAAGATAAGAGGGATTGTCCTTGGAAAGTGCTCTTGATGTCACAAAAACAGACAGATTGGAGGAGCAGGAATCCATAAACCTTGCAGAAGGACTCTCAGGAGTCAAGGGGAGACACAACTGATCAAAACATTCTCCCTCTCTGTATTCAACGCAATGATGTATCATGTGTAGGATTACATATGTGTGGGCTACTGATGTGGCAATGTGAACTGGACATTAATATGCTAAGACATTCTAGGATGTAAACTAAGAGTCACTGTTCCATTGGATGATTGGACTCTGAGATTCTAAATGAGCCCATACCTACATAAATGGTGTTTTCATACTTGAGAAATCCTGATGTACCCAGAGAAAAAGGGGATGACCACCAGACAATTACCAAAGAATAACCATATGGAGGTACCTTGAATCTTTGCATTCCTAGTGATAGGGATTTGGGAACTTGTGTAATGCTTTTCATGGGCACTGCACTCCTCCCACTATGACCAAACCTTCAGATATACCATGAGGTTCTTCTAAGGAATGGTACAATGAATGTTTATTTGTTTTGTCACAAATAGTCCTTCTCTCAAAAGAAACACTAATGAAGAATATACTTACAGAAATGAGATGAAAAATATTTTGTGAAAGGCAGCAGCAAAAGCCATGATTTCAGCAACTAGTTTGGCTGCTGTTTTTATCATTGACTATTGACAATTCTAAAAAATATACAATGAATGCAACATATTAAAATGAAAGCATTGGACACAGAGTTTCAATGAATGTGGCTATCAATAGGAGGGGAGAGGGGCATTTCCCTATCTAATGACATCCCTGACACTCCTGAAATAAGTGTCAATAATCACAAAATAAATCTCTGAATGCCAGCATTCTTGTTCTTCTTCAACTCTTTCTTAATATCCAAATTCAGCTTTTCATTTCAGGGTGATCTCAGAGGAGCTACCACAGCTGTTGATCCAAGGAAAAACTTCCATTAACCAAGAAACCTAAGAACCTAGAATAATTGTAGCCATTGTGGAAGAAATCAGAGTTTGGGATTGATGAGGGAATGGATTACACCAGTCAGGAGAAGTGGGCCAATAATTATCTTCACTGCAGATGATATTTTGGGATGTCATGAAGAAGGTCATTGCCAATACACATTTCTGATAATGTTGTTGTTCAGTTTCATTCAGTTTATGGCAGGGGAATGCTGAATTAATTTTTGTGAAGGAAAAGCAGAATGGTCAGTTATTATGTTTTGATAGATTTTATTTGCTTTGATTGCTTTTATTCTTGTAGAGACCTAGAAATGTGGTCATTAGAGGGTGGAATGGGGAAACTCCCTCCTCCTTGATGTTCTATATTATTTACCATATATATGATGAAATTCTGTAAATTATTTTATATGATATGTATATTATTAAGCATTATCAATATTCAATAATGTAACAAAAAATTGAACCTGATGTAATTGTTATTTTATTGGTGCCTTTCATTAACTATTTTTTCATTACATTCTGTAAGTATGTTTTTGTTGGTAAGTTTTTGATAAAGGTGTTGATTGGTGAGAACTAGATTGCACAAATTATCATCCAACATGGATGAATGAATCTTTTAATTCAAATACAATGAAAGAATTCAAGAAAGATAAGAAATCAGGAAGAATTTTTTTAATTTGCTCTGATTGATATCATATTCTTCTACATGGGTTGGGAAGAGGGGCATTTGGAGAGTGACGAGAGGCCACTCCCCCACTTTGGTGAATTTGTTTTGTTCATATTATTGACAAGAAAGATAAATGTATTTGTTTGCAAAGCAACTGGTAATATCATTCATATTACCAGCATTACGAATGATAGGTGGCATCATAATATTGGAAAATATCTAACATTGTTTTCTGTATTATTGAGCAATATTATCAGTGAGTTTCTCTAGATTGCAATTGATTTTATTTTTACCCGTTTTGTTAGTATTTTTTGTTAGAGCAAAGTACTAGAATAGGTGGTTTTGGTGCGAACGAGAACTTGCACGCGGAATCTGACACGGTTTAAAATAGTCTTGATTTTTTTTCTACAATGGGCGTAGATGTTCAAAATCATATATTCCCAAGTAGGTTTGGTACAGAATTCTGCTCATCGTAGATACTTGGTCCTACATACTTTGTGTTTTTTGTAAGTGCGAACGCAAAGAATGGTAATACGTCAAAAAAAGCCTTCCTCTTATTCGACGCTGTTTGAGAAGCCACCTTCAATGAAAACGCTACAATACAACTTCTGTATTAGAATCGATTAGTAAAACGTCAGGTTCTCGCGAGGAATTCTACGAATTCGAAAAAGCAGTTCGGGAATCATTAATTCTTTTTTATTCTACCTCCTACATAATGACCATTTGTAAGACACAAAGTGATCGCGGGAAGATTTTTTACTATTTAAATTAAACTCGACAATAGAAAATATTTTTCAATATAAATACTCTACAAACGATCCATATCAAGCAATTCAAAGCATATCACAATAGATTATCCTCCTCACATGATCTCTATAAATTGTAAAGTATCGGGCCCAGGTGTAACCGTCACAATTTTGTACTCAATTATTGCAACACTTGTTCGAGGCAACAAGAAAGACACCACATCTGTAGGAATCAATATGTTGCTCCATATGTCATTCTACCAAATCATCAAATGCACCAAAAATCAACCAATGATCTTCCCAGAATTTTTTCACCCCATGATGCCCGCGCGAGGAAACTAGGTAGGTATTCCCAAAACAGTCCACAGACTATAGTGTAGTGGCGGAGGTGGTACTAGTACAACTGTTAGGTACTATTACCCTAAAAATATAACATAAATTATCTCTACAAAACAGCAACGCCTGCACCAAGCAAATGTGATACTTTGTTCAAAAATTTCTCTAGTTTGAGACATCTAAAATACACAATTCGACAAAGAATCGAATAGGAAAGCATCTCACGATAGTGGCCCATCAAGTTATGCCAACAAGTGTGGAAAACCCCTCCACTGCAAACATGAATAGTCCCGCTTTCCAAGGCCCTGCCCACGCCGCCATCACCAATGAGCACCTTTCCCTGGTGGGTTTCGCGGCCCGTCTCGGGACCACCATGACCAATGACGCATCGAATAGCGATGAAGATGCCAAGTCCGTAAGGGACGAAGCCGTGCTTCTAATGAGCCTTTTGACCGGGAGAAAGGCCGACGAGATTTTGGAGGAAGAGGTTGGTGCGACTTCGGGATGTAGCAGTTCTAGCAACAATCCTGCTGCTGGTGTCAATGAGGCCATTACTGGGATAGAGAAAGCACTGGAGGCACCGACGACAACGGCGACGGGGTCGACCTCCACCAGGCCACAAGCCAGGGACATGGGCAACTTTTCGTTCTCGTTCCCATTGCTTTCATTGCAACCAGATAGTAACCATGGGGAACAACTGCAAATAGAGGAATATGGCCGAGGTAGAAATGACGATGGAGACGACGAAGATCTCCCGCCACCCTCACAACTTCTGGGGCGAATGCACTCCATTCACGATAAAGAAGCTATTCGAAGAAGTAGCGATACCATGGCAAGGAATGTTCTCGAATCTTTTGGGGCAGCTCTAGTGTGGAGGGCCAAGACTTGGATTCAGAGTTTATGTCGTGTCTTGGCTTTGAAAGATCAATGTAAGACTGAAGAAAAAGAGAACAGCGACGGAGAAGAGGACGACAACTATAATGAAATAATGAGCAGTAGAGAGATGCAAATTATTGATGCAATCGTGAGGTCTTCTGAAGAAGTTTCGGTTGTGAATATTAAGACCAGTTTCCGAGTCCTCCCAGACAGAATTGACGACAGCGAGAGTAGTGCTGGCGATGCAAACAAATTGCAGGAATCTAAAGAACCAGACTCCAAAAGACTGAAAAGCGATCCCAACGAATACAAAATCAAGCACAAACTCGTTTTTGAAGCCACAGTTTCCATGACTTGTAATGACGGCGATGAACGGTACAGAACTGTCAAACTTCAGGCCCCTGGAGAAATTGAAGGAACATTCCTTACTGGCGACTCACCTTCCGGGGAAGACAATCTCTCGGGGGTATCGATTACACTAGACACTGCGGCATTGGCCCTTTGCTTAGAGAGGCAAAGTCGATCGGTCGTCCGGCGCGCAGCAGAAGCATCCATCCTTGCTTCCAGTGGAATTGAGTCTGATTCATCACATCACGTCCAACATCCGGTCATCTCTCCGCGATATGTGCTCATGTCCCCGATGCAACCGAACCATCATCCCTATGCTAGTGATCACGAAGTCGAGGAACGCCGCTCTTCCATGTCCACTTCCACTCCGTCCCAAGGTTTTGATGGGATTGTATCGTCCTCGGAAATGTACTCTTCAGATTCCTCCGCCATCACTGCCACATCAATTGGTCCTAACAGGGTGACTCCCACTTCGAACCAATTTTTTCCTCCCGGCAGTCCTTTGCCTGCGCTTTTGGAAGTGGCCAGTGCTGAGTTTCACAACCCAGAACACTAAGCAACATAATTATTTTTTTGTACTCGCCAGCTGTCCTATGATCGACACCCGATGCACCCATCATGTCCACTCATTCATAACATGGATGTCTGATATCTTTCGAATCTCGAGCTCAGTTCATCTTCGTATTTTCTTCTTTTTCAATTTCATAGTCTTAGGCCTCAGGACTTTATTTCAAATCAACGTGTAAGGTCGATTGATAATATCATTATTTTACTTCGACTAGGGTTTTCGGGTAAGGAAGCTCATATCACTAGCTTTCTTTGTCGGATGTGCGGTTTCTTGGCTATAATTGTATCACTATTTTTTGTTAAGCATCAGTAAAAAGTTTTCTTTTTATTTTATTTGGATTCTGTCGTGCTCGAGGAATAATATCTAAAGTGCACCGCGTTGCCATCTCTCTTCTAAGATACTGTGAACTTTTTAAGGTGAGAAAACCTTCCGAGAGACAAAGGCGCTGTTGAGATCGGTTCCAAAGCAACTTGCTTTGAAGGTAGATTGACATCGAATGGTAGTTAAGCAGTTTTGTCCTATTTTTTCTTTGACTGGGGTATCACAAAGAAATAAGGCATGATGTTGATACATCGGACCATCTTAAACAAATACCTCTTAAAAGAGTGCGAGAGAGATAAATGTTCAATACTATTTTGATGCCAAGATATCCGTCAGTGTTAATAGAGAAGATATTCGAAAAGCTGAAAATCCTCAAACCATCTTGATTTTGATGAGATGATAAGTAGCTGAAGTCCAAGCTAAGAGTCTTGAATTTGAGAAACGAAAAATACTACCATTCTATACTATGACTTCGTCCATTTCAAGAACCTTCACATGTAACACTCTCCAATACCCTTAGTTCCGATTAGGTTGTTGCAATTATCAAAATTTAATTGATGTTTATGCCTCATTCCAAACCCTAACAACACACTTGGATGTAATTCTGGTCTGTTTCATTACTTCTTCCCTGCTCATGGAATTGATGACTTCAAGTTTTGTAGACTGCCAGCTCTCCGGACCAGAACGTTGGCACAGCGATAAACCTATCGTCAACCGAGACTGGAACAATGATACGAGGAAGTCGAGACTGGGCAATCGTCATGTCAAAGTAAATTTATATCCCATGAGAATATTGTTAACTGCACGTTGAACTATGTTGTAGCAGTTTTTATCTCAATGTTGTGTCCATGATTCTGCCATTTTTTTCAAAAACATTTTTTTTTCATTTCATGTTGCTTTCAAAACATTATTCCTTCACTTTTGACATGTATAAATCTCCACATTACCTTTGGTTCCAATTTAACTTATTTTTTGGGCTTTTCGCCTCAATCATGTGATCGGTTCCATACCTCCTTTAACAGAGAAAAAGAATACCCCCAGCTGAATGTTGATGACCTGAACTCTCGAGACTATAGTGCAACCTTTCCAGAGAAGATAGTTCACAAAGCTAAATAATGTAAGGGTACCATACCTAGAATTGAAAGGTCAGCCGTCAAAGAAAGGAAAAACGAGACGTGGAAACATGATGTAATAAGCTACTAGCACGACAAAAGTCAAGTGACTTCGTCAGAATAGAGATAAACAATTTTGTCAGTTGCTATCTAACGTCTGTATTCACACGATTCAGCCATTTTGTCTCGAGGACCAAAGTTATTTTTGTTTCCATTTAATAATGATTACAAAAGATATTCCATTTACTATTATTTTTCTTTTATCAAAGTCTTCAGAAAGAAGCGTCAGACTCGAAGGAAAGATCCTCCTTCGTAACAGGGTGCCTAAAACTAATAGACTTGGCATGCACACACATCGGTTTTCCGTCAACGACCCCAGCAATAGCCTGTTGTAATTCCACGCTCGCCTTATCCGCCGGCAAGGCAGCCTCATCGAGACCCCCGTTCGCCGCAGCCTCTCCATTGCAACCATAAACAGAATCTCCAACAATTGGGTGTCCAATAGCCGCGCAGTGAACATTCAATTGGTGAGTTCTACCGGTAATACTAGTGAGAATAAGTCTGGTGACATCGTTCCCCCCGAGGTCTTCCCGCGAGACAACCTCAAATTTCGTGAGACTGTCCTTGGGGCTCTCGAGCAACTTCTTCCCGACCTCATCGACATCCAACCCCATCAGAGCGCGTTGGTGTTCGTCCGTGGAGACCCTCATGAAGGGCGGGTTTTCGTAGTCTCTCATGAGGGGCAAATCGATGGATCCAGCATCTTGTTCAATTCTACCACAGACGAGGGCTTCGTATTTGCGGGTGACCTTTCGGGTGCGGAAGAGGGCGTTCATGCCGCGAAGGGCGGCGTTGGTGCGAGCGAAGACGACAAGGCCGGAGGTGTCCATGCCCAGGCGGTGGACCACCATTTTGTCCATGCGGTTGGATTCGGAGCCGTAGCGTTCGAAGACGGCTTGGTTGAGGGAGGGGTTGGAGGAGTCTTTGCCGGGGATGGTGAGGACTCCGGAGGGTTTGTTGACGACGACGATGTGTTCGTCTTCGAAAACGACGTTGAGGTCCTGGGCGGAAAGAACAATTGAGTTGAGTTGGGGTGGGAAAGTGACGTCAGTAGGGCAAAACGAAAACAAAACTGGCGATAGAAAATTGATCGCATCCGGCCACGGTTGTTTCTTTATCGAGTCATGACAGAATCCATTGAAAGCAGAGAGGGTTCGTTCCAAAGCGACAAGTGGTGACCTCGGTGACGCAAGAGAACTCCACTGATTCGATGCGACTCTAGACTTAATTTCAGTCCCAAACCTGCCCTTCCGAGAGAAAGGCACTCACATCCTTCGAGATGGCCCCAGAACTCTGATCCTTGGCCCTCAATTTCTCAAAAGACGCATCTTGCTTGGCCTTGACGTCGGCAGCGGCCACCGTGCTGTGGAGGGCGGACGAACGTGCCACGACACCGTTAGTGGACGCCGGGGCAAACGCTGCCACAGATGAGGAAGCAACCACAAGTGCCGAGAGACTCCAGAAAAGACGCATTATATTATATAATATAGTATTAATTGTTGTCGATGTAATTGAAGGTGGTCGGCGGCGATGCCTTGACTTCGTTGGGGCTGGAGTTATTAATGACACGGGAAACGATAAGTAGGAAGCCTATCCGGTGTTTCCACGATGCATGCAGTGAGCGAGTGGCGGCGACTGGCGTTCAACGAATATGTGTGTGAATGAGTCGATGGCGGAAAGCGTGTCGATGATTGATGAGGAGGTCTTCTTCTTCGTGCGTTTTTCGAGAACGAGACTCTCATCGTTCAGTGGCATTGAGTGCATGGTCTCATGAATTTTCTCTATGGCTCAAATGAGAGGACAGCAATGAAGCGCCACATCACAAAATGTCGACTGTCAGTCGCCAGAACACTGAACCTGGAACTGTGTGATGTAAGTGACGTTGGTTCACCTTAAAGGAATGAATAGAAAAATACGCATGTGGATGTACTTGTTGAGTATCGTATTAGAGTGCTTCACTACAGTTGTGTACAGAAATTAAAAATTCCAGTATGTACGTACTTGCGAACTTGTGAGTTGTGGAACCCCGAACTCAAATATATACCTTTACATTAATTACTTTTTCCTAGGATGAATCGACCAAATCAAAAAACATCGAAGGTAATAATTTCTTCCAACAAACTGCGGGCACCAAAATCGCCAACCGGATCAAAAGAAGGCAAGACAAAAAATCACATGTTTTAACCATCGAGTTGGTGTCAAAAAAAATATCATCAGCAACTGTTCCACATCACATTAGATCTCTCCTCTATGTTCAAAAGCCGGAACCACGAACTGCCAACTTACCATACACCGACATCTCCTGGCAACTCCGCGTCAAAAAGATCGTCTTTCTTACTATCAAATCAAAGTCAACAAAATATAATTATCCAAAGCAACCATGAAGTCCCAACTGAAACGTCAGACAAGGATGCCTCTTCTCGCGGTCGCTCTCATGGCATCGGTTCAGCATGCCATGTGGATAAGCCCCAATAATGTATTGGCGTTTGTCCAGCCGAAAATGAATTCGAGAATTGCTATTCAATCGACAGACACACTGCCGACTACCACTACCATGTTTCTAGCCGACTCCTCGGATATACAGGCAAAGTTGAAACAACAAATGGCAAAATTGCAAGAACGAGACCGGAGTTCTCATTCTATCTCTCCTGATGTGAGTTCGTCATTGCGGGCTTCCATCGTACTTTATTTTGCTTTCTTGCTTCCTCTTTTTTCACCAATCATTATGTGCAAATAAACGCTTGCTCAAACTGTCGTGCTATACAACCGATACCTCCCCGTCAGGACCTAAACGTCGTTTTCGAAGACGAACACATCGTCGTGGTGAACAAACCCTCTGGAGTTCTCACCGTCCCAACCAACCCCACTAACCCCTCCCTCATCCAAGCTGTCTTCGATCGCTTCGGCTGCGAATCCAACCGCATGGACAAAATGGTAGTCCACCGCCTGGGCATNACGCTACGGCTCCGAATCCAACCGCATGGACAAAATGGTGGTCCACCGCCTGGGCATGGACACCTCCGGCCTCGTCGTCTTCGCCCGCACCGAATCCGCCCTCCGTTCCATGAACTCCCTCTTCCGCACCCGAAAAATTACCCGTCAATACGAAGCCTTGGTATGCGGACATTTGAAAAACGACGAAGGAGAGATCGAATTGCCTCTGATGCGAGATTACGAATTCCCACCGTATATGAGAGTGTCGACGGACGAACATCAGAGGGCCTTGATCGGTTTGAATGCCGGCGATGTGGGGAAGAAGATATTGGAAAGTCCGAAGGAGAGTTTGACGAGGTATGTCGTCCAGGGGAGGGAACAAGTCGAAGGAAAGGAGGTGACGAGGGTGACTTTGACGAGTGTTTCCGGGAGGACTCATCAGTTGAATGTTCATTGTGCGGCGATCGGGCATCCTATCGTGGGGGACGTGGTGTATGGGTATGGAGGGGAGGCGGCGCCGAATGGGGGGCTGAGAGCGGAGGAATTGCCGGAGGATAGGGCGAGCGAGGATTTGCAGAGGGATATTGCGGAGGTTTTCAAGGGGAAACCGATGTGTGTGCATGCTAAGTTGATTAGTTTTTGCCATCCGGTGACGAAAGAGGAACTTTCGTTTGAGTGCGATGCGCCTTTTTAATTTTGGTTGGGTGTTTTGTAGATTATGGTATGGTACAATATCATGTTTTGTGGGGAAACGACGTTGTGAGAATGTTTATCAGGCTAAGCTGTGCTTCCGATTAGCACAAATTTTTTTGCAATACCATTCATGAAGATAGTTAGGCTTTTGGATTGTATTATTTAAATTGGCAAATCTAATTAATCCTTTATTGTTCTTGAGAATTTGCTTCCTCATACTATTACATTTGGATTTTTTCATCAGAAACAGACAGTGAGGGTGCCCATTTAAAGAATGACAAAAATTTTGTTCCTTGAATTATCCCTTAGGCACCAGTCAAATAAAGATGGAAAATATTGTGAATAATGTACTAGTATCAATTATCAATAAAATTGACAGTTGCCTTATGATGACATTATGAGGGGGAAAATACCACGCCAGATTATAGAAATATAATGTTTGAGGTCCAAATTCTCATGCTTCTCCAAATAACACGATATCATAACCAAGAAGATGCATGAATATGGACACGTGCACTAAAGAGATGAATAAATTACACCAAGAACAATTAAACCAATCACAATTTCAATGGAAATTCTGGGAAAATAATACAATTTGTAGAGTATCTCTAACTAATGACTAAGTAGAAATAGAAGTAGAAAAACTGTTTCCAACTAAAGATGTTTTAATATGACATCAGTTGAATTCTTTGTTCAAACACTTTGACGGGAAATAACTTCGAAAACAGGTCTTATCTTGTATGGTGCTTTGAATAAAACTAGAGTAGTGAGACTTTTCCTCATAACAAAATGCGATTTCATTCATCACCATCATCACCACCACCAGCACTACCAGCAACAATTTCATCCAAATCCAAAACCGCCGGCGAACCGGGCCTATATATCAAAACCGTATGCCCCAAAACCTGCGCCACATGCCCGTTCATCACCTCCGCCACCCTCTCTCCCAATATCTTCGCCCCCTTCTTCTTTTTTACCACGTTATTCAATCGGAGCAAGACCAGTTCCTGATCCCAAAGGGTATTGTCCACGGTTTCGAGGAAGTGGGTGGGGATTGGTATGTTCTTGAGATGATCGGCATCATAGTCGATGTCATGGAATTGTTTTCCTCGTGGCCATTCCACTTCGGGCATGGTACCTTCGGTCTTCTTCCTCCCGGTAATTTGTCGTAATGCTCTCCTCTTGGCACCGGTGATGCTGTCATCCAAATCGGACTTGCCTCTGTCAGTTCTATCGGGAGATATTCTCTTGACAAAGTATTTCACTAGATCGGCACACATTTTCCCCACCTGCCTCTCCTCTTTGGATGCAAAATTCTCTCCGCTCTCGCCGCCGATGACGAGAACGTCGACACCGGCATCTCGCAATAATTGAATCCCGCCGCCGTCCACTCTCGGATTGGGGTCTCTGTATCCCACCACCACTCTGTTCACTCCGGCGGTGACGAGCGATAGGGCACAGGGAGGAGTCTGTCCGTAATGACAGCACGGTTCCAGAGTGACGTACGCCGTGACAACTTTCCCGTCACGTTGGTGGGTAGAAGATGCAGCATCATTCGAAAATCGATTTGCGAATAGTGCGGACGCCCCTCTCTCGGACTTGTAGCCATCCAACAATTCTCGCACTTTTCGTCTCATCTCTCGTATTTCACCTTGGTCGTCAATATCGTTCACCAGTGTTTCGTTTTCCTCGTTGTTATTGTTGTTATTGCTGTTGTTGTTGTTGTTGTTGTTGTTGATGTTGTTGTATTTGTCGTCGTCTCGCATGGCCGAACGAGCCGCAGCGACGCCATCGCGGACGTATCCACACGCTTGGAAGAGAGCGAAAATTTCGGCATGGGGCATGCCGGCTTTGGGATGGAAGCCCGCTCCCAGAATTGCGTCGTCGTCGTCGCGGTATTGATCTTCATGAGTGTGCGTGTTGGTATGACGGACGAGGAGACAACCCACGGCGGGATTTGGAAAGGTGTTGCCGTAGCCTATTCGGGCGATTTGCGCTGCCTTTTTTAAGTAGCGTATGTCATTTTGGGATAAATTTCCTTTTGCCGAGGTTTTGGCCGCGGTTTCTGATGTTGTTGTTGTTATTGTTGAGGCTTTGGTTATTTCTTCATTGTTGCTGTTGGAGCTTTTTCGACGAAAATTTTCATCACTAGCGGCATGGTAAAGTGATTTTCGCCGAGGGAAATTGGTTTCGAAGAATGATTGTTGAGAGCTGTCACGACGATGATGCACGGACCGGATATTTTGGGGATGGCAGTAATGACAATCATTAATTGCTACAAAAAAGGACGATACGGCAGCGGATACTGAGGATATTGAGATTAGAAATAGTCCAGTTGGCAGGAGTGGAAGTAACAACCGACGGCTGCCATTACGGAGTGCTTTTGTGGGTTTAGGTTTGATGGGATTGGCCATGGTTATCATAAAATTTATTAATAGTTTCGTAATGAGAGCCCCCTGCGAGCGTTGTGTGTATTGTGGATGTCGAAATTTGTGAATAATATGTTGTGTGGCTGTGCCTGTCGGTCCAAGATACTGAGCACGACTCACCCATCACTTTGCTCATGACCAACGTCACATACGTCACAAGATAGACAATGCATTTCCGGGAATTCGTATAAAATATTTCCGCATGTTTTATTTCCAAGTTGAAGTTGAACCGATGAGTCACTTATTTTTATTTTTGCGAACACACCAAGGTTCCAGTTGTTGCATCGTCGGTGCAGGTTTTGTTTTATGCACTGTGGTACTTACATTACACTTACTGTAGAATTTAAAATAGGTACCATTATTTTTTCCGAGATAATTTTTATGTATGTATTACAATTTTAATTTCATTCGTTAACAAAAATAATAAGGCATTCTTATACATCACAATATCCCAAAAAAAGCCATAAGACCTTGTCACCATGAGACCGATATCAACGTCATCCTCCCTGGCGATAGCCCTGGCACTGACTAGTGCCGCCGCAGGCTTCATCCCGTCTTCCCTACGCCTCCAACCTCCCTCCTCCACTTTTTCTTCCTCCCTCTCCTCCTCCTCCAACCCAGCCGTCTCTCAACCCCCCCCAAATCCCAACTCAACTCCCCCCACTCCCCAAGTCCAAGTCCCCTACGGCATGCGCCAAATATCATCCATCATCGCCGTTTCCTCCTGCAAAGGCGGAGTCGGCAAATCCACCACGGCCGTCAACCTGGCCTTCTCCCTCCGCGCCCTCAACCACACCGTGGGCATCTTCGACGCCGACGTCTACGGCCCCTCCCTTCCCACCATGGTCACGCCACAATCCGACGCCGTACGCTTCATCGGACGGCAGATCGCCCCTCTCGAACGAGACGGAGTCCGCCTCATGAGTTTCGGGTACGTCAATGAAGGGTCCGCCGTCATGCGGGGTCCGATGGTGACGCAGCTCTTGGATCAGTTCTTGTCCCTGACGCAGTGGGGGGAGTTGGATTATTTGATTTTGGATATGCCGCCCGGGACGGGGGACATTCAGCTCACGTTGACTCAGAAGTTGGATATCGATGCGGCGGTCATCGTCACAACGCCGCAGGAGTTGAGTTTCGTGGATGTGGAGAGGGGGGTGGAGATGTTTGACACGGTAGAAGTTCCTTGCGTGGCGGTCGTGGAGAACATGGCGTATCTGGAGAGCGAGAGCAAGGATTCTTCTGGTGAGACCGACGGTTATGGGGCCGCCCCAGAGGTGGATGAGGAGCAATTGAAACTCAAGTTCGTGGAGGCGTTGAAGCGAGATGGAATATTGAAAGATGTCGATAAAGTCACGGATGTGGCAAGTGACCTGGTCAAACTCGTCCGAATCAATCTCGAACAACAAACGCAACAACAGAATCAACAACGGCAACTCGATGTCGCCACAGCAAACGGAGACCAATCACGAAAAGAACAAATCCGCATCTTCGGACCGGGTCACAAACGACGACTCTCCGAACAATGGGGCATCGAACACACTTACTCCGTGCCTCTCCTCGGTCAAATCGCACAGAATGGTGATTCTGGCACTCCCTTCGTGGTATCGCATCCGAAGAGCCCACAAGCGGAGATTTATCGTCAATTGGCCAAGAGCGTCGTAGACGAAGTGGCCAAGATCAAAGAAGCCAAGTCCAAGGGTGGAGGAAGACCGATGGTGAAGTACGATTCGGAGAAACACGTTTTGGAAATCTTTGATCCAAAGCCTTTGGCATCGCCAACATCCGAAAAGAAAGAAGACGCAGAACCAAAAGCAGAAATGGAATCAATGGCCCCCGCCGACTTGAGACGAGCCTGCCGCTGTGCAGCCTGCGTGGAAGAAATGACGGGGAAGCAATTGTTGGATCCTGCATCCATTCCGGAAAGTGTCAGGCCATTGACGATGAATCCAACGGGAAATTATGCATTGTCGGTGGATTGGTCGGATGGCCATCGTTCGCTTTATCCGTATAGGCAGATCCGGTCTTTGTTGGAAATGAAGAGTCAGGAAAGTAACGAGAGTAGAAGCAAGGAGGAGGAGAGTGTAAAAGAAGTTTCTGTTTGAAAATGACAATTCAAGGATTTAATCATTTCCTTCGACAATAATAATTATACGCTAATGATGTCACCTTTGCTTTATAAGCAGTATTGAACGATTGAAGTGTCGATGATGTAATCTTTATTTAGCACCACTCTCTCTACAACATTTGATAGATTAGAAGTCCTATCTGTTGCTGTACTTGTTTTCATGTTTCTTTGCCGTCCTTTCAAAGAAAACAGGGGTGTTTAAATTCACAAATCTTGACGACGGTTTTCCTTGACATACTAAACAGAATTGAATAAAAGCCGTCGTATGAAGTGTAAAAGCGTATTGAATTAATTACAATTAAAATGATAGTAGTTCGAAGTTCTTTGCAGTGAACGGAATAAAAGACATAAGCACAATTCAAGCACACTAGTGTAGTGACAAAATCATCATCCATCATCCAATCCAACACAAATTTCGACAATTGAACTAAAAAAATCTGGGACCATGATGATGGTAAGCTGCAATATCGACAATAACAACAACAAGACAATCCAAGTACCCAAAAGAGCATCTACCCAAAACTCCTCAATGACCAAAGAAGAAAGCAAAGACGAAGCAGAACGAGTAGACGAAGAAGACGTAAAACAACCCATGGAGAAAATGAATGAGAAACGACGTGTCCAGAAAGTCCATAATCGACTCCGTTCCCGAAAGGATGACTACGACATTCACTTTGTATACAACTACAAAAATACAAACAATCAACCCAACACTCGCGATGGCAACAACGATTTCATCTCGGACCGACGGAAACTCCTCATAGAGAAAGATCAACTCGTCCACCTTCGACTGCGAATCCAAAACGATAAAGAACAGAAGGCAATGTTGCTTGAACCACCTGCCAACTCGACCAAGGCTAAGAAATCCGCAACAACAACCTCGGCAGAATCACATACGAATTCCAGTGAGTACTCAACAATGGAAACGAATACAGTGACCATCAGAAATGAAGCATCTTCCAAACCCAACACGCGAAACCACGAACAAGTATCAGAGTTGGACAAACTCCTCGAACACATCGAAAGACAAATCCAACACTGTGAGGAGGCGATGGAAGAACAAATCCGTCATAAGAGAGACTTACATGTTGAGAAGATAAAGAAGAAGGGAGAACAATCCACCTTGGTTGCCATGAATGATGTTGAACTCATGTTGATGAATCAGCATATTTGGTCCGACTCTCTTCTCGACTGTGATGAGTTTATAGACTATTTAGAAAATTTCAATCTCCTTGATGGTAACGATTGCGTTGATATTTCCAATTTAGAAGATACCTTTATTGAATTGAATCTTTCGAAAAGAAGAGATGATCCAGTCTTCATGGAGACCGTTTTGTCGATTTCATCGTCTCAGCCATTGAGACGGAATTTGACGATGTTGTACTCATCGGCTGAGTAGCAATTACATGGAAGAAGTCGACCTATCGTCTGATTTTGACGATTATGATGGTGATTGGTTGTGAGAAGCAACAACGACAAAGATCCAGAAAACAAGAAGAAATTACTACGATGACGACGAGGACTACAGCATCGTCTCGTCATCACTCGAAATAGAAATCATCTGAAGATCGGGGTATGGTCAACGCAAGTTGTCAAATATGTAAGATGGATAAAAAAACTTCAGATAAATAATGAAACGTATACAACATGATGATAAATCGCATATTTATACTTAAATCAAAAGTCATGCGAAATATATTTACAGTGTGATGTGATATCGCAAATCACTCATGATTAGAACAAACTTTTTAGTTAAAGACTTGCCCACTTGTATCAGCTGGTATGGACTGATTGATGAAAACCAATTGATTCGAAAGTTGTCCATTACTTATTTCTTGACTACGAAATCAAATGCAAAGAAGTAAGTGTGTATACATTTGTTATATTAGTTACCGTTTCAGTTGAGCCCCAACAAATCACTTTTGTGTTTGAGCTTGGTCTCATTGGAGTCCTTCTGCATTCACTTACCTCATAAAACTCAGAAATATTGAATCGGTGAAAATCACCTTCACACTTTAGTTCATTTGCCCTTCCTCATCTTCCTAACACAAACATACCCTCCGACCTTCAACCCCACCCTCTTCTGCTTCTTCCCCGTCTTATCCTCTCTCTCGTCGCCCACCAACGTATCATACGCCAAATTGGCATGATCCGCGGAAGCAAACTCCACAATACACTTGCCATGCGTCCCGGAATACACAATCTCCTTCACCAACTTCGGCTTGACGAAGGTGAACGCCAAAAACATTTCTTCGATGTGACCCACCTCCGTGGCCTTGGGCAAACGATGCACCAACAACGTCGCCGTCTCGTTCGGATCGACGCTCTTATACCCCCGAATCCTCGAAAAGACCTTCTCCACCGGCTCCACCACCCCATCCCTCTCCCTCCAAAACAGGGCGCACTCCAAGGCCACCCTCGCGTCGTTCACCGAGTCGTGCACATCGGGCATCTCCCTTCCCTTCAACGCCGCATACGCCACGTTCTTCAAACTGGGCGTGCTCCCCTCCTCCTCTCCCGCATGGGCAAACAACATGGCCGTATCCACCACGCAATGGTGAATCATCCTCAAGGCCATCAAATCGTTGTGGACGGCATGTCCCACTATCACGGTTTGATCGGAACACAGCGCCATCATGAACTGCTGAGCGTGCTGCAACGTGAACTGGACGTGTTCCAAATCGTGAGAGCGAATGCCGTTGATCCACGTGCGGTGGTTGCTGACGGGCCACTCGGGTTTGACGAGGGTGTCGATGAGGACTTCGGAGGGACGGTCGGCGTTGACTATGGAGAGACGGCAGAGGGCTTTGGGGTTGAGGGTTTGGGTGAGAGGGTCGCGTGTTTCGCACATTTCGCAGTCGATGGCGATGGCGGCGGGGATGGCGGCGGAGGCGCACCACTGTCCGTAGGGGCGGGGGGAGATCCATCCGGGGGTGTCGGAGGGGGGGAAGCTGTAGGAGTTGGAGTGGTTGGGGTGGGCGCGGGTGGAGACGACGGCTTTGGTCCAGAGGCGGTGTTGGGGCGTCGCGGTGGGGAGGGGAAGGGGGGGAGGGAGGTGGGCCGGTTCGTGTTGCGGGGTGGGAGGGCGGGGTGTCGGGGGGGCGGAAAATGTAGGGGTTGGAGTGGTTCCGGCGGAAGTGGTGGTTGATTCTGCTGGGGTGGGAAGGGAAAAGGGGGTAACAGGCAATTGGAGATCGCGAAAAGAGGGAACTCCGGGGGTGGGGGCGGGGGTAGCTTTGCTGTTGGTCGTTTTGGACTTCTTTGCGGGGGGTTGTACAGGGGTGGCGATCGGTTCTTTGGCCGCTGTTTTGGGGGGTGAGATCGGAAGAGCGT